>NPFG01000195.1:0-67293 GCA_002288965.1 Xylaria sp. MSU_SB201401 | reverse complement strand
GCTGGAACCTAGAAACATGACAATATATATTAATATATAGCTAATAAATATAACTTACTAATTAATTATAAGCAAAGCTTTGTATTATATTCTTTACTTATAAGGCAAGTAAATATATAAACTATATAATTAAATATTATTTAAATAATTGCTAGGATTATCCCCCTATTTTAAAAAGTTAATATAAACTTAGATTAAATAGTAAAATAAAAATAGACTAAGTTCACTTTATATAAAAAACCCTTTTTTTTATAAAGATTATCTTTCTTTTACTTTTACGTGCTTTATCCTGCTTTATAAAGCATTATAAATTATTTACTTTATCCCGCTCTATAAAGCATTATAGATTACCTATTCTATTTTACTCTATAAGGCTACGTACTACGTAACTTATAACCTAACTATCCTACTAATCTAACTATTTTTCTTTAGTCTCTACTAGGCCTTTTACCCTTTACTAAGTTGTTTAGCCACCTTAGTCCTTTTAATAAGCCTTTTTACTATTAGTCTATAATATAAAGGGATAATAGATTTAGTGCTAATAATATTAAGTTTATATTATAGTTATTAGCTAAATATAAAAGAGATTAACCTGGTTAGGCCTTAATTAATAAGATTTATAGCTATTTAAAATAGTAAATTATTTAGTATTTAAGTTAATAAGTTGGTTTAATATAATTAAATCTTATAAAAGCTATTTAAGACTTATATACACCTTTTAAAAGTCTTTTTATAAGCTTTATAAGACTTACTAACTCTATTAGGTTATTTATTAATCTAATTACTAAAATGACTAATTAACCCTACTAATAGTGCCGACTTTTAACACTACTAGTGACTTTAACAAGCTTTATTTAATATTACAAAGCTTTATACTCACTCTACTAGGGTTTTACACATACTATATAGCTATTATAAGTAAGCTTAGAATAAACCTTATAGCTAAATAGGTTGGGTGGCTAATTAGTGAGGCTGTAGTGGCTGAAGTGGCCATTATCGCTGTGTGGCTAGCGTATATTACAAAGTAGCACCCGACTATTACCAGCTGATTTTAATAAGTAGTAAAGCTATAAAAGGTTTTATAAAGGGCACAGACTAATTATAATAAAAAATAACAGATTTTAATAATATTAAAAGTAAAGAGTATAACGGGTAAATTATTATAAAGTAAAAGCTAAAAGTAGTAATTAAAAGATTAAGTTGCTTTAATAAATAATCTAATAGTATTTTTATTAATTTCACTATTATTTTTTTCCTAGTAAAATAAAAACTATATTAAAATTTTAATACGATTATAAATACAGCTATAAATGAAATAATAATAAAATTAAAAAAAATATATTTAAATTTCTTATTATATTAATAGTATAAATTTTTAAATTAAATATTAATAGTTATAAAATTAATAAAGTTATTAAGATTTTTAAATATCAATTTTATATAAAAAATTAAAGTAGCTAAATTAATTAAAAGATAATGCATCTCCCACTCAAGTTAGCCACCTAATCTAATTAGCCACTTTCTAGACCTTTATATACACGTCTAAAGACAATCTAATAATAACGCATATAATTAATTTAAACTATATAAAACCTAATCTGCTAAACACCTTTATACCGCTTTAACAAGTCCGCGTATTATAGCCGGGTCTACTGCAAGCCTTATAGCGCTAGGCGCGCGTCTCTTTCCTCCTCGTATAACAACTACCTTAACGATATTTATAATTTTTTTATCTAACCACGTCCCTAAAAGCCTATAAATCTCTTATATAAAGCTATATAACTTAGAATATATTATTAACTAGCTAGATTATCGACTAGTTACCCTTTAAGTCGAGCTTTTATCTTTAACTTTTCCTGTTAGCAATCTGTAACCTTAACTAACCTGCAACCTTAACTAATCTAACCAAAGCCTAATCCCTATCCTAATATAAATCAAAGGTTATATAACGCTAGAATAGCTTTTTAGTATCTATTATTAAAAGTATATACCAGATTACATATAGTATAACTAAGTCTCGCATTATTAGAGGAGGGATATTATAACCCTTTGTAAAACAAATTATTAGTTTAGCTAGTATCGCTATATAAAGAGAATTTGATTATAAAATAAAGGGTATTTTATTATATAATGTAAAAAATCTATAAGACTTTTAAAAATATAATTAGATAAGAAAATTATAAATATTATTAGAGTAGTTATTATACGAGGAGGAAAAAGACGCGCGCCTAGCGCTATAAGACTTATAGCAAACCCGGCTATAATACGCAGACTTATTAAAGTAGTATAAAGGTGTTTAGCGGATTAGATTCTATATAGTTTAAATTAATTATATGCGTTATTATTAGATTGTTTTTAAATGCGCATACAAAGGTCTAGAAAGTGGCTAATTAGATTAGGTGGCCAACTTAGGTAAGAGATGCGTTATATTATAATATTAATAATATTTTTAATTTTAATAAATAAATCGTATAACGCATCTCCCACTCTAGTTGGACACCTAATCAAATTAGACAGTTTTTTTAGCGGTACCCTGCAATAGGAAATTTGCTTATAGGGTACTTAACCACTACCTTTAATAACTTTACCAGTTTTATAACTATAAACTAATAATTAGTATATTTAGATTCCCTATTTAATAAAGAATTTAATAGTACTTTTTATAATTTTATAGCTATTTTATTTATAAAGATATAAAAAACTACGTTAAAATAATCTTTATAAAAATAAGTTTAAAGATGTATAAGCTAAATAATTTTTTAAAAATAGAAAAAAAAAATAAGATTAAAAGGCCTATTTAATAAAGAATCCAAATATACTAATTATTAGTTTATACGAGTTATATTAGTAGAGTTATTTAAAGGTAAGTAGAAGTACCTTTGTAAGCTATTTCTTATTACAGTGTATTGCTAAAAAAAACTATCTAATTTGATTAGGTGTCTAACTAGAGTGGGAGATGCGTTAACCTAATTATATTTAATTAATTAAAACTTTAAATATAGTGATAAAGATTATAAGTTACGATTAGTCTCTTTTCTGGTTAGAATATTATTAAAGCGGCGTTGTAAAATAGTTTTAAAAACAGCTTATTTATATACTACTAGTTAAACATTTATACCAAGTTTAATATTATAAAGCGCGGCTTAAATGTATAATTTTCGTAGATCTAAAAGTATTCTGATAATCAGCGAGAAAAAGCGATTTAAATAATTATAAAAAAAGAAAAGAAAATTAAAGCTGGCAGAGTTGGGTACAGCGATTAAATATACGTGGTCGCGTAAAAAGTGCGTGGCGGGGTGGCCTGTGAGGGTGTGGCTCGGGGCCCCTGCATTTAACTTACAGTCACAAAAGTGTGGTAATTAGGTCGCATAATCAGCTTGTTCTTAGGTCGTAGGGATTCTTTCTCTTTGGGCAGCAGTGCAGGGCCAATTCGATGTCAGTTCATCGAGCAGAACACTTAGTCAGACAGGACACCGCATCGGACTTTAGCATAGGCTTGATATGAAAGTGAAGATCGATACGGCAACTTTCACCTGCTACCTATGTAAACAATCATGGTCTAGTCCAAGGATTTCAACTTGTAACAGATGTTTGACAGTGCCTAGTTGACTCATAACTAGTAATTAAGCTCCTCGGAGCTTTACGCATATGTAGACTCGTCGGAGGCTTATAGATGGCTCAAGCTTTGCAAGCTTTGCAAGCACAGATGCTCTATACTAATCTCACAACAACCCTCTACACTGCGATCAATCAAAGACTTGCGTTCCGTTTCGGGCTTGCCATCAAATGTCCATCGCTGCTCATGGCCTTGAAGCAATACTGTGTTTCGATGTATGAGAGTAGATGATATGATTGATAGTCTGGTTTCAGGCACTTTCCCCCCAATTCCCTTCAGACGGCTCATTGAATCAGGAACATAATAGCCAGATTGACGTGCAATTTGTCCCACCAAACCGGGACACGAGCAGAGTACAAGATGTACAAAGGCGTTCGACTTGTTTAACGCGTGCAACAGCAACAATGGCCACGACCGGAGACTATGAAGCCCCAACGTGCGCAAGGTCTTCCAATATACAAATAGATATAGATCTAGGGGTTCAACGCAGTGGTGAGTATGTAAGAAATGGATCCAGCAGCTTAATCGCCGAGTATTGAATACCGGCATTTAGTTACCTGGGGCAATTGTTCATGGTTCCCATGCATATACATGGGGAAGCGAGCGGCACCACCGAATCTGGCCAGTTCCTTCGCTGCAATGCAACACATGGTTGTGACATGTCCTCCAAATCAGAGGGGCCGTCGGCTGTATGCGCGAGCATATCGCAGACCTGGCCAACGTCAAGTGATCCCATCGTAAGCCCTCAATACGAGAATTAAAGGCGCTCGTTAATGCGGCATGCTACCAGCGATGCTACGGATTGAAGGACTTATCAAGCAATGGATTATCCGACCGTACGATCCCACTCCACTCATAAGAAATTAGGTCGAAGCTAACGTCATAGAAGATTGGCCGCCCGTTTTATCTGCAGTAGATAGGGAAGAGAAGTAGCGCTCGGAGCTGACGCGATTATTTCCCCGTTAGCTTCGAGGCGGACGAGTTCGGGTAAATTTAATGGGAATTTGTTAATGCCGATCAATACGCATGCGGACCGTGATGAAGCCGGGGGGGGGGGGCCGCAGAAAAGACACGAGAATGTTGTACAGTAATGCCCAATTGAATATTATTTATCTCCTTTGCTTGCGCCCCAATTGAATGAACGCTTGCGAAAACATTTCGTCGCAACTTTTTCCCATCAATATTCGCAGCGCTATTCGGCAACTCTATCCCAGAAGGCTAACGGCAATATGAGAACTATCCCCCTTGTCGCTGTGCTCTCCGGAGCTACCAGCGCCAGCGCTGCTATCAATGCCGCCGCGGTCCGGTCGCGAACACCTTACGCATGCAACGCGGTTGGCGGCGTCCAGGTCGCTTTCTCCGACGACGTGAGCGTCATGCACGCCAAATTCCCGAATCTCAACCTATACGTGGACACGCCATCCCACGGCTTCCCGCCAAGTACTCGATCATGTATTGTATTGCTACGGTTGAGTTCAGCGAGTCGGATTTTGGCACCGGCTACAGTCAGCATCGCTTCGCCATCGCAAACGTGACTTGGTCCAACAGCAACCTCACCCTAGAGAAGGGCGACAATTTCAACAAGTTGAATACTACAGTTGACTTGAACATTGAGGTGTCGAACCTCACCAGCCCGGTTCATTATCCGATAGGAAAAGCCAAATATTCCGCCAACCTGGTGAGTCGCAGGGCGTCCCTCTTCCACTTTGGCATAAACTAGTGGAAACAAACTTCTCGTGCTGATTTTGGTCTTGTAATTTCACAGGCTAATCTTGAAGTTAACCCCGCTGTGGGAGTGGATGAAGCCCACAGTGGTGAATTCAAATTCACGGCCACTAACCCGAAGCCATACGTATGTATCTCCTACCTGACTCCTTGAGTGCTTATTCTTTAGGGTCATGATTCAGGGATTCACATTCGTAGCATCTTGTCCCCGGGCCAGGGTTCTGGTTGTGTGCATGAATAGGAACTGAAGAGTTTACAGTTTACACCGTGCTTCCTGGGCCGGACCGCCCATGTCCTCAACTTTGATTTCTCGGTCTTCGCCGAAACAGTAGACGGTGGTGTCAGCTCCGGTAAGTAACATGCTGCCCTATCCTCCTGCTTGCCCCCCGTCTCGATTGTTACAATGCTATCCTGAACCCAAAAAGCCATGACTAGTGTAATGTGATGCCCTACCCCTGAGCTAACTTGCATGACAATAGGCGGTTGGAACGTAGACTTTGGTCTCATCTACGAAGAATGCCATTGGACTGAAGAATCGGACAACTGGGGTACCACACAGATCCCTGACTGGGAGAGCTGCACGTATCGTGAGGCAACTAACCGGACAGCCGCCAAAAGGGGCCTGAAAAAAATCCATCACTATTAAATATTGATTTCCGACTCCGGGAGAGTATTGATTAATGATAATGATCCCCTGCCAAGAACAAAACCCTGAGCTAGATGTTCTTGAGATGTCATAGACCAAGTCAATTATTGATGTTTTGACTGGAGAGAGCAAGAGCGATTCATGAATAATTCAAATATATATATTGAGTCAATAGTTTTGAACTTTGCGAGTGACTTCGGTTGCACTCAAAATAATCATCAATTCCTTATCGACTGATTCCTAATCGTTGTTACACTGTCTGTATGCGTGCTGTCCTGTCATAACTACGACGTCCCATCCGTGATCAGGCTTAATTATTGATTCTGAAGGTATTAAGTGCCTCCTCAGTTGAGACATACTGAACAGAAGAACCTGAAGATAAATATTATCCAAGTTTAGGGTCGAGGTCAGTCCCTGTACACCTGCGCTCTACCGAGCTTTCCGACTGGCTTACGCCACAATTTCGTAGATATCGGGAGTACATCCCTATCCTTCCAGCATTTGCTTGCCGGCTAGCTCAAGCGCGATAGAATAGCCCATCCAAGACCGAGTTTCTAAATTCAGAACATACGAATAGCTTCTAATTCTTACAAGTATCATCTTTCTTGTTCATAATTGGCAGAGTCTAACTGAAACGTCGGCAGTTTCTGTCTTTGATTTTGTTGATGACCCTGAATTCATGCTTACTTATAAACCCGTAAGCCGTGGACGGACTTGATCGGGGCTGCTCATGTGGGCAGCATCCATTGCACATCGGGGGTCCATTCCTCCAGGAACTATAACACTATCCGACTCTTATCAAATGCGTCTCTTCCATCACTGCTCGAGAATACTTAGTCTCTACCCAGCCTAAGAGTTCAAAATCTGATTGAAATCATGCATCTTCTGGCGTACTCTTGATGCCTCTTAACGCCTCCCACTAACACATTTTGATAAGTAACGGGGAATCAAAGTAAGGTTTGAAAGAGTATCAGAATCACACTGTCACTTTGATTCAGGGGTCAGGGAAAGGAAAGGTTGAATGACGACGACTTACCTCCTGCTCAAGTATTGATAACTGCACGGTATCCCACCACTTCCTGTTTCTGTAGATGACCTCCTTGCTGACACCTTCTTGTCTGAAACCTGCTTTCCTATACACGGCCACCGCCCTCTCGTTGTAGAGCGATGCGCCCAATGTCAGACTATGAAGCCCTCCCCATTTGAAGGCCCAATCCATGGCCCAATTGACTACCTCAGAGCCATATCCCCGATTCTGTCATCGGTGCCCAAAAGTCAGCGCGTGAAGTTCCAGTAACCGAGACTTTGGAAAGCAGTACGGATCCTGTAGCTTGACTCGTCGCCACCGACTTGGCAGATTTACTACTCTAGTAATGCTCTCTCACTGACCTGGTGTGCCTGGGCAATTTGAATTCCTAATTTTGCTCGTCGTTGGTATGGAGGGAGCTCTTGGATGGAGATAAACCCAATGGGTACATTCCCAGTCGAAGAATCGCCTGGCAGACATATGAGAACCGATAGCAGTGGGTTCTTAATAAGGCGGTCAACCAATTGGTCACTATCCTGTCTTTTGTTTGGGCGGTGGATAGAAGGGTCTGACAGGGCGCTCGTGACTGGATCTAATCGTAGTTGCGTATAGAAAAAGCTTCTGTCAGCTTCGTTATCTTCAAGCGCTCGGTATATCAGTCTCTCGGAGCGAAAAGCGTCGCCGAGTGCCGATGTCATGGAATCCATGTCTGAGATGTTGTGGGATGGCTTCAATGCGACCTACGAGCTAGGAAGATCCAACATTGAGTTCTTGGTAGGCATAGTAATATATATATACCCAAGTATTGAACCCTTCTCGTATTCGTGTTAAAACGGTCTAGGTGAGATGCTGCCGCCGCGAAAACGGCACCGGGTAGTCTGATTGATTAGATCTGATTGATAAGACAAGGGCCTACCCCGGCTGCTACATTTATATGACTCATCTTTGGGCAGTTGCCTGGCCCGATTCAGTAGCTCAACTCTGTAAATCAGCAATGTAACAACTTGAGGGCAATACATGGGAAACGACAGGCATCCGAGTGATTTGTAATCCACCCGTGGAGCCTAGCTTGGGCTCGTGATATGTCTTAGGATTTAGATCCTGGTTTCTCAGAAAATGCTGGGATGGTGTTTAGTGGCACTAGCGTTGTACTTCCACATGCTATCTTGAGCCATCTGAACTGAAACCAACTTCTTTATCATCATCACGATATTCTTATAGTTTTGCTTGATGTCGTTCCAAGTCCGAGTGACCCTAAGTTGCTGATATGTCAATAGTTATGGTAACGTTGTCGGAAGAGATACTTAGCATTAACCAGGGGACCCGTACCACCGAACGGATCTAAATGTTACCTGTTTCAGGGGTCATGGGCTCGAATATTTCCGTGATTATAAGACCCATGACTTCTTCGGAGGCATAATATAAGGCGAATAGGTATCTTTTCGATGGTAAGGAAAGCCGCTCACGCCTATTCATACCTAGTATACATGGATCGGGACTTCCAAACAGGAACGCATTCCTGATCTTCACATTGAGGATGTCTTGCGCCGGTTTAACAAAATTTGAGTTTAACCTAGAAGATCATATGTATGTTCTAAGTATTCCGAAGCCCTCAATACATGCCTTCAGCATGAGGTACTTCTTCTATAACATCCAGACGCCATGAACAATCCATCTATGCCCCTCCATTTCGTGAAAGCGTGAACCTAAGCCGTGAAACAATAGAAATGACAGCATGTATTGATTCAAGGGAAGTCCTCAGCCTCTTTGTGGCTCTTGATGATAAGTTCCGCAATCTTTTCATTGATACTCGCATCCACTGGCATGTGATGACCGCCGTTGAACCGGATGAGCGTCCGCGATGGCTTGTCGTAGTGATCCATGAGCGCCTCACTCTCGCCGCGCCACAGGTCATCATCGCCAATGACATGTATGCTCCGTGTGATGATGGTAGGCTTGATGAGCTCAGGCCACCTGTCTGTGTTGACTTCCAGCCGGAAGGGTACGGTACCTCCAAACAGTGCCGCAAACTCCAACTGCTGCCCCCGCTGCTCAAGCCAACGAATGAGATGCGTCGCCGCTTTCGCGCCCTGGGAAAACCCGATAACACCGACGAAGGGGCCCTTGCTGTTGAAGATCTCGGCGAGCCGCTCGAGGTCCGACCACGGCCGCTCTTCCTGGCCGACTGTGTCGGTGAGCCATCGCTTGTACGGCTCCATTCCCTCAAAGAAAGGGAGCACTCCCGGTCCTGGGCCAGTGTCAATGAAGCCGTCGACGAATACTAGCTCGAAGTGCGGTCTCAAAATGCGGCTGAGTCTGATCGCTTGGATGTTGAAGATGGTAGCACTCGTGCCACTGCCATGCAGGCAGAGAATTTTGGGCAGCATGATAATGGGGTTCTTGAGAGTTGTTATACTTGGAGAGTTGGCTTTTCAGGGCGTAAATCGGCCTTTTCAACACGCAGACACGTGGTATTTCCAGTTTACGGTCACTCCGGGCAAGTGATGCAGCACAACTCGAGGTTTTTATCGATCACCATCGAAGAAAGCTGACGTGGTATTGAGAACAGTAATATCGAGGGACTGCTCGTAGCGTCCCAATCTGGTTAGACTCCGTAACCTGGTTGAGTAATCTCCGACTCCGAATCATCCCCAGAGTTATTTTAAGATGGCGTGCTATCCGCGATCCACTTATTCCCAATGCCGAATCGGAAGTGTTACCTACTACCGTTACAGTTATCGAAGCTTCGCATCGTGTGCATAACCACAGGAGTTCTGATATGCGTAGCCTGACCGCTTAGCCAGAGAAGAAAAGAAGTGAACATCCTGTTTAACCTTGAAATCAGTACTTGATTTTCCCGTGGAAGGAGAAATCGAAAGATCACAAAGAACTGGGAGCGGGGAAAAGAGCCTTAGCCAAATGCATCGCGAACCAACAGCATATTACAAGTCTGCTTGTGACGTATGGACTCACACACCGATGGGTGTTGGGTACTGGGCAGAATCAGATGCTAGAGCCATTTTGGCCTCTACCAAGTAATTGAGCAGATCATATCCCTCCGCAGCTTTGCTATCATTTCGAGAATATAATTATATGCAAACCAAGCGTACATATTGGGGCACAATTACACGATCAGAGTCAAGTAATAACAGAATAGTCGCCGAGTCATAAGCACCTAAACAATTCTTAAAATTTACTGTTCAACATTATAAGCATCCCAGTGTGTTAGATGATGCATTCATGAAGTGGTACCAGGAAGAGCATCGTCCCCGGAGGGTGAAGCTGGTCCGCAAGTATAACAAGGGCTGGAGTCAGGGCTTGGAAATAGCTTCAGATTATAATAATCTACTATGGCTTGCCCAGGTCCTTGAAGGTCCGATTGGATCGTTTCTGACCTGGCTAACTTGGGTCTATTTATACAAGTGCCCTCGGGGGTCCTAGCCTCCGATCTCCGCGCTTGGTTACACAATATATGAAGGCTGAATAGCTTCATTTTCGTGAGTTGAGACATGAGCCCATACGAGGTCGTACGGCCGAAGTGATTCACCGAAGCGTGCCTTCAGCCGGGCTACACCAAGGGCACTAGTGTTCAGCGCGTGTAACAACAAGTATAATGTCACCGGCTATGCTTTAGTTCGGTTCCCCTTTATAAATACATTCAGTTTCATGTCACTATTAACTTTACATTTTAGTACCTCACGCCTTAATTCCTACGCAGCGCCTTTCAGGAAGACCTACAGAAATTCAGGGGAAAGCAAGACTGGAAAATGGCCGACTTTGATGTGACCACAGCATATTGGGCGACAAACCCCGACCATCTAAGGAACATACTTTTAGACTCAGAGTGGGATGCACAAGTTCAGAACCTTGAAGAAAGCTGAATTGACCAAGACCCGGCTGCTATCCAGGTTGGGTGGGAAACCCTTTATGTTGAAGATGGGCAGATCATTGAGCCTAAGCCTTGACGCAATACAAGATAGGGGTGTCTTCTCTTCCTCATTTTATAAGTTACAGATTAACCTCGGTCAACATGAGAGTAACATACTGAGGTTATTATGCACAGCCTCTTCTTAAGTATGTCGAAATTTTACTTGGTGCAAATCCATAGGGAAACGTTAGATTCACGCTATCAAAGACGAGGTAGATGCGCTTAGATGGTCTCGCATACAGATGTTGAACACGAAATCTTCCAGGACTGAAGGTTGATGTGACCACTATGATTATATCGTAGCGGACAACGACACTCATTCAATTAATATAGCTTCTACTCTGTTCCATCATGTGCCGTTCTTGTGAATATTACGCTATTCTAGAAATGTTAAATGATTCGCATCTTATTTTCCCCAATCATTACTGTTATTACGTCATTCTCCAGTCGCTATGTGGCGTAGACTAAAGGTCACGGCAGTGATATATTCCTCTCGCCGCATCAGCCTGACTTGCTATTTTGTTTTTCTTTGGTGTACCATATACGTATTTTAATACTCCTATTCCACATTTGACTGTACAGGTACATCCTCACTCCGCAGACCTTTTGGCAAGATATCGTGTGAAATGCCGCTGATCAACTACAGAGAAACAAACCCCTTTGGACTTCTCGATATGGCCAGTATCGACAATGGTACTGGGGTTGGCTCCGACGAAAGCTCCGGCGAAACTCATGTACAGACTCCCACAAATTTTTTTCCACTTTACTGTCTCACTCAGCTTTTGGAGCAGGAGAAAGCCTCGTATCAGAAAGCATTGGACAACCCCTACAACGACGTCAAATTAATCGATTGGTCGCATGACAAAGAGGGTGGCATGGATGACATGTATCTGGGAAGAGAACAGATACAAAGAGAACTTAGGCAATCACCACTCTTCGTTCTTCTTAGACCGCTTCGGGATTGACGACACATCAGTCATCATTGCCCAGCCCGATGTTTATACACTCTGCCACTCCGAAGAAGCGCGTTCATGGGGGCAGGAGCTTGTCAACAGAGAGTTGATAGCCAGAGGTGAAGCGCCCAATTCCATCCTTGTCACTGATGCTGTGGGAATGGACACAGAGCTCCACGAAGACGCTCTTCGGAGAGCGCTGAACTATGGGAGGATCCCCGCGACGAGTTTGACACTTGCCTGGTGCAATCTAGATATTTCTAATATGGACATATGTGAGCTGGTAGAAATGGAAAAAGGCTCCTCGGCGCCTGGAGGAAGTGTTGATGGTGTTGTGCACACGTTGAGGAACAAGAAGTGGAATATGGAAGAGACCTTTGGAAAACGGCTTTACGAGTTTGTGAAAACGTCAGGGGGGACCCGAATTCGGTTCGTAAAAGCAAGCACTCCTAATTGAGGTATGAGCCTACGCTAGATACTTTATATTGACTATCAGAAGCTGAGGGCGTACTGAGGGGCCCGTTGAATTCCACTAAAGCGGATTGTTGATAATAAAATATAAGGCTAATTCTGAATATAATATCAGAAATGATATTGGAACTTGATAGCGTACTGCCGTGACACGCCAATGACGACCAGGGCTCAAGATATCCTGGTATCCACGTTTTACTTCCAGCTTGTATGGATATTAAAGTCTGATTTTATCAGACACCTAGGCAATGCGGGATCGTAAAACCAAGTGTAACATCGGCGCTTCCTATCTTGCCTACCCACCACTCACAAGCCTTTGCGTCCTCAATTAGGTGTCAATTCCATTGAAGATTCTTACGATCGTCATGGCATCCTGTAAGCAGTGCGGCAGTTTGAGACCGATTTTCTATCGCTTCAAATCATATGTCCTATATAAAATTTTTATCAATCAAGAGTTATGAGTTTTTTATGTTGAGATTTATACAATATTGAGCGACTAAGCGACAGAGAACACGTGAATGCCATCTGATAATTAGTATTATTCCATTTCCACGAGTGTTTGCTTTTCGCTTTTGTTTGTTAACATGAAACTAATGCGCCATTCAGTCAACAAATATGATTGGATCTTTGCGGCCAATGTTATAGTAAGCGAAGCATTACTTTAACGTTGCACTTGCCGCTGACCCTGTTCAGGGTAACATCAGGCAGCAGCGGTAGCAAGGATCGGGAAGTGTTCAGGCGCCTTACGGAGTGGCAAAAGGTAGGTAGGCATACATGTATTTGTTGCCTTACAGAGGTCATTAACTGCCAAGGGACTTTATGGGAGGTAGTTTGGGCGATATGATCATATTAAATTCTTCCATCAGTCAAGGGTGCTTTGACGGGTAGAATCTCCCTCCCATCACTCGTTCTACCCAGACCTTGTGTAACAATACCACTTCGGTAAATCCACCCGGTATACGGATAGGAAGCTCATCTTCTCTTTCACTTGCACCCTTCCAGTTATTTCAGTATTTCCATTGTCAAGTTCGAACCTGCGACTAAAGTCGAAAGTCGAGCATGCCAGTCACCATCAAGATCGCCCGACACGACGCCAACCCCGTCAGTGGCAAATCATGCGACACCAATCTCTCTTCGGAGGCACTCCTCATCGGCGCGGTACCTGCCAAGAGGCCAGAAATAGGAACCATCATCCAGTCCTCGTACCAAAATAGCAGCGGCAGCACCCGCGCTATCTCGCCCTGTGACAACGGCCTCGTACGCACCGTCTTCCAGGCTTACACTTCGCACCACCACCTGGTCCTGCGGCCTGAGGATATCTGGTTCGCCATCCTCACACAGTTCAGCTTTCACGTAAACGCCAACACCGAGGCCCTGCGTCATAAGTTCGTCGCCCACGACGGTAAAGTAGGGCTTATTCTGCGACAATACTTCGAGTCCCTCCAGAGCATCGATTATGGCGACATGTGCAACAACATGACGAAACTCATCGAAGATAACATCACGGACCCCGGTCTTCGCACGTGGATCATGCCCTCTTGGACTACGACGACAACGGACGACGTGATTGTGGCGAGCATATGCATGATGGGCACCCTACAGAGATATTTTGAGTACGTGTTTGACCCATGCTGTTGCGGCATCCCCACGGCGACGCTCCTCGGCGACCGCGCCGATTGGGTCGATCTCGCGGGCCGCGTTGAGCGGCTAGGCGAGTACGGCGAAGAACCTGAACTTTTTCGTGATGTGTTGCGGCCTGTCATGCGTGGGTTTGTAGAGACATTCGACCATCCGGCTGATGAGCGCGTACGGGACTTCTGGTCTCGCGCGATCGATTACCAGAGTGGTAGTGGTATGAATCATCTCAGTGGGTGGATCACTGCCTTCTTGATTTGGGACGAAGAGGGCAAGTTCCGCATCCCGAAACAACAGCAGAAAATGACCAAGGGCGCCGCTAAAAAGTCCTCTGCTCCGGATGGCAAGGCACCACTACGTCTGCATCCTCTGTCCGAGCCTGGTTGGGGTGGATATCGTGTTGATCTCGATCAGGTCCCGGCTGGATTCGTTTCCGTGCCTGTGAAGCTAAAGAATCCGGAAACGAAAGTTATGGTGGATACGCAGCTCTTGGGGGGATCCGTGGGCATGGAGGCCCTTACCTTAGAGCAGGCGCAGCAGCAATCTTCGGATGAAAACGTACGCTATACTGTCAGGCCCGTTACAGGCTGGTGGATGTATCAAGTCAAAGGTGGCGAGCTGGAGGGCAAGAACATGAGTCTCGATGAGTTCTTGGAGAGCAGAAAAGGCAAATGGACCGGTAGTGTCACTAGGACTGTTTACCAAGATGGTTCTTTTGATGATGATGACGACCTGTAAGCGCGCAATCGACCTCAGCCTGAGAAGAACGGGATTGTCCCTGGCTTCTAGACCGATTTTCGTCCCTGGAGTGCCCTTGGCGGCTCAATTAACGCATCTTCTGGAAGATCTAAGATATTCCGGAGATGGGATGAGAAGAGGGCGGTCTACAGTGGTTCGACCATAGCCCTGCACACGGTTACTAAAGTCCGAATTGTCTACAAAGCACAAAATCGCACACTTGTCCTTAATCAAAGCAAAAATAGAATGATAATCTATCTTTAGTAGGAGACTGTTATAATATTTTGCCGTATACTTCTGAGCTGGCTTCAATTCAGACTCGTCTTGTGGTTCTATTGTGTTTCAGAAATGTATTCAGACCGTAATAGAAAGGGCCTGGCCCTTCTGCTTCTCTCAATATAGTGACCTGGTAATCAACACGTCAATGGCGAAACGGAGGTCCGGTGGCTACGAGTAGAGAGCGGTAAGAATTTGGTTCGCGCCCTCGCCTCGAGTACTCACTTTTGTAGTCTGACTGCCCAATGCGGTGGCTCGCGCTCCTGAACACTTAGACACCTACCCCAACACACCTATAGCGACAAGGAGCAGTCAAACAGGGAAATCTTAAGCCGACCGTTGTTCAATCGATGGGTGTTCTTTTATTTTATTTTGTTTTCTAACTTCATTCTCTCTCCTTGTGTTCCAAGGCCTTAAGACCTCACGAAAATGATTGGTTAGGATGCATTCGATGAAGCTGTGAAAAAATGAGGCTATGTGCACGCATTACATTGAAAGTACACAATTAGTGGTGCAGCATGTATCTAGGCATCATTGAGCTGGGGAGTATGGAGGGATAGTGTCCCGTCTGATCTCGGCCTCTCCCTACGTAACGCGTTTACTCTCAAGTCGGCTCTAAGCTAAATCAATTCCTAGGATATCTCAAGCATGAAGATATTCACCAGAACTAACATTGATACACCAAAAAGAGACAGAGGACCCACGGCCACACCAGAGAAGGTACAACTCAACCCAAAGCAACAATATCAGACTGTTTTTGGAGAGCACCCAACAGAGCATACGTTCGAAAAATTCCAATTCGGGCAGGCGACTGCTGAGAACAGCAAGAGACGGACTGCTCAGCAATATTTCCATCTACTAGTAGAGCTGTACGCAGACATAGGCAAGGGTCACTCGGCCCAGTTTCTTAAAGTTGCCTCTCGAAAATCCGCTAGGATCGTGGTGCAAGGTCGTTCGCCGTGATATTATCAGGCGGTGCGTGCCAGTAGCTCAGATGCGGGACCGTCCGGTGACTCTGGAAGGGCTGGCGGAATCACAGAGACTTATCATCGGTCACTTCTTCGGCGAAACCCCCCCCCCCCCCCAACGAAACAGCCGGACTTAACGTCCCACAACGAAACCGCACCTTTTCTTCCCCCAGAAAGACCAAGGTGGCGACTTGGTTATCCAAACCGCCATATAGGGCCGTGACTAAATCTTCTCTACCGCTTAGATTCATATACTTCAAAGAAGATAGATACAGTAGTTAGTATGTTATCGGCTGATGAAGGTTTTTACGTTACTATCGTATGGGATTTACTGATCTTTTTGACTCGGCCGTTACCGATAACTAGGAAGATTTTTTTTTTTTAAGAAAATTAATGAATAAAGGATATCTTGATAAACTTTAATTTCAAATACCACTTTGACGATCTATTACCGGATTTCACCTCTTTTACTTTACCAAGTTCCCCCATACGGCTCTAAAGCATCATGCAGTCTACCTAGGACCCCACCATGCCATGTGCGAATCTCCTCCCACTCCTTGACCATGACACTCAGCATCATACACCACCCACCAATGATGATATCCGCATAATCAGGCTCCGCGCCTCCAATAAACGGACCATCCGAGAAGCTAAAATACTTCGCAACCTCCGCGAGCGCGACCTCGTAGTCCTTGACCACCTTCCTCCTCGCCTCGCCGTGCACCGTGAGCTTATCCCACGAGTCCACGCCCGCGCGCCTGCAGAACTCGGCCTTACTCTTCTCCGCGGTCGCGGGGTTAAACGGGAAGCCCGCGGAGAAAAGGATCCCGCCCGCCGGGAATATCGAGTCGATATGCGCGTTGAAGGCAGCGTATAGCCCGATCGAGTGCTTGAACAGCGAGGGGCTGCTGGGGTACTTCTTCTCCAGGTGCACGGCGATGTCGAAGGAATCGCCTACTAAGGCGCCTGTGGCTGTGTCTTTGATGACGGGGAGCGTGTGGAAGGGCTCGCCGTTGGGGAAGAAGCGCACGGGAGGCACGCCGAGGCGTTGGCGGGTTGCTGTCACCTCGGATACGTCGACCCATTCCGTGACGTAGTTGGCGCGCTTGAAGTTCAGCGCATACCGGACTTTCCAGGGGTTAGGCGCGAATGGCCGGACGGGAGGACCTGAGGCGATGTCGTAAAAGATGATTTGGTCCGATGCTGTATCAGAGGCCATTGCGGTTAGGTGAGATGTAACGAGAATATTGGCGGATAGAATGGTGTAAGTGTAAGTATGAATATGACAAGTCCCTTACTACGATACGAGACAACTTGTTACGACGTGTGAAATGCTTGTTTAGCGCCGCTAAGTTTGCCAGAAGTAATTGGGATACTTTGATAAATTTTTGCTCTTCATGAGACGAGGTCCCCTCCAGGGTTTTATACTTCATCTCTCACGACATTGAAGTCTCAGCTTATAGACTATCAACTCAGCACATATGCACCTAGCGAAACTAATGTTGTGCCACTTTGCCAATATTAACTCATCGCCAATCGCCAAGTGGACATGGGGCAGTGCCTCGTGTCACGTGTATGATGCTCATCTCGACTGATTCTTTTTTTGGCTCGAATAGCTGATGTCTCATATTGTTGCCATACTGACTGCGCCTTCTACTGTTAGGTATTTCTTTGAGATCAACGATGCACCTGATGGTCTTGATGAAGGTTCTTCCTGATGTAGATGCCTGCAACTGGGTTAATCGCATGTTGCATAGCCATGTTCCGCGGAGGTGATGATTGACTAATGCGAGGTCAGATACTAGCGGTAATAACAATAAAGCTCGAGGCAAGTAGCGAAACCGTTAATAAGTTTCATGAAATAGAACGGGTTGGAAAGAGATGACGAGGCAGACGATTAGTCATGGCCTCTCATACTGCCTAGGAAGCATCAGTGGAATCTATTGATTTGCCACATCTGAGAAGGAGGATGTAGGTGAGAGGGCTAACGTATCACTTGTAAGCGACTGAGGCACAGTACTCATATCGTACACGTCTAAACACACACTACCGAAGTATTTAAAATAAACGTCAACACTACGGATTGCGCCGCGTGTGGAGAATCACTAGTCACTTGGCATAGCAGCTGTAGTTGGTGATAAGAAATACGTAGTATTGAGGACTACCAAATACTGTAGTCAAGTCTGATTCATCGCCTGATTTCCTGCTCAACCCTTAACTCCATAATATCAATCTTCCGCAAACCGTAGCTCGCATTCGCGCCTGACGCCGATAGTAATACATCTTGCAATGCCATTCTCCGTGGAGGAACATCAATCATATCGTACCATCTAAGCACCACCCTCTCGCTTGGCATATTCATCCTCCATGCGTTCTAGGTATTTCTGGTCGGCATCCGTGATTTCGGTGATGCGGTTCTGGTTGCTTGAGGCGCCTCCTTGCACGCGACGATTGCCTGCTGGCCCCGAAGACTCGTAGACGGGCTGTTGCCCGGGAAGTTGGCGCACGCGCTCGGTCGTCGTGGTGCCATTCCTATCTGTGTAGCTGCGCTCCGCATAGGCTGTGGTCTGAGGGGGCGCGCCGTTCGACGATGTCGAGGAGCGGTAGTAGCTGTAGGAGTAGGATTGCGAGTGCGAAGACATGTTGTAGGTGTAGTCGTTCCTTTGATTGATTGATGAACGATACGTGAGAGCCTTGGGTTGATCAAATGTTCGCGATGGTGCAAGTCAAGGTACTGATTGGGTGGGCTTTTGTAGATGATGTTCACCAAGTTTGTTGAGTGGTGCTGTCGATGGCTTCTTATACCCTCTGTTCCTACCTTTGACGGCTTGCGTTTGCCTCTGACGTCACCTTGGGTTGCCTTATCGACCACGAGGTTCTGTATCACAAGAGCGATTGGGTTGGGCCAACAACGCAAATCCTAGCCTGAATCATGCAGATAAATACTGTACTGTATTGTACACAATGCGGATTCAGATGTCATGGGGGAAGATGGATCTAGAATCTTTATGGAAACTCAAGGTAGGTAGATACAGAATGCGAAGGCTACCCCGCTGCCCGTACCTAGCTGGCACTAGGTATCCACCCAAAGTGTGCGTACTGTATATACCTATCGGCAGCTATGCAATAAGCGATGCGCTTGTTTACCTGTAAGTGCCTGCAAAAGCATGCTCTCATTGGCCACCATCACTTAGTTAGTCAAAAAGAAGACAAAGAAAGTACCTTGTTGTCACCTCACCAGGGATCCCACCTTTCTATCAGCTATACTAAGAACTTAGGTAGAAACATTCACGAGTGATAGAATTGTCAAGTATATATACGAATCATACTTCCTCTTTTTTAAAATGAAGAACATGGCGTCTGCGTTATCCTTTTAAAGGCCACGAAGGCTCCGTGACCTTAAAGACTCGATTTTCTTCCGCTTCTAAGTCTCGAGTCATCATTACTAACAGATCCACATAAACGAAACTTGAGATCGTTAAGTTTTTTTGCCTTTATAATTATACAAAAAGTAGTATAGTGACTGGACCTATCGTTATTAGCTTTAGTGAGTTACAACTATGAGAGGCCATGATTGGCTATCAAAATCTTGGCAGGTCACGGAGCCTTCGCGGCCGTTAAAAGGATACAGTTTCATTTTATTATTAGCAGTCTTTGAAAATGACGGAGATGTGGTGGTATGTGTTTCGGCATACGTCTAGTTGTGGTCGGAGAGTCCAAATAGGGGATAGGCAGAGATGTTGTCATTTCCTTATTCATTTGCAACATCCACAACTGCTTACTATATGTCAACCCCGTAGCGCGCAGTTATTACGGCAATTCTTTACCGATGATAATTAACCCTGAGCTCACTCTCGCGGTCGCTGTAGTCCCCGTCCAAGCTCTAAAACATCATGGCTAAATCAACGAAAGCATGGTTTGCTGTTTGCCATGCACAAGTGTATCTAGCTGAAACGTAGTGCAACATGTTGCTTCAAGTGAATCCATCGTCAATCATGCCGAGATTTGCGTCGTCGACCGTGCTCTTGTGACGACTGTCACTGGAGACAAACCTAATCCTTGACCGCTAACTTCCGAGATCCCTTGGTCTCTTATAGCCATACTAATATGTTACCTTTCTAGCCTGTTTTGAAGCCCCGGTGGTCAACTTACGTGGAATCTTCGTTTCTATTTTCAACTCAATACTGGACCCCAAAGTGCCCTCATCGTATTGTAGGAATACTTTAACTCCTCTCACAATATAGACAACTCTTTAGGTGGGCAGATACTGTACTTGATCCCCTCTGTCATTGTCCTGTGTTGGCTATCATAAGCCTTTAAACGAGTTTCATTCAGACATCACAAGTTCAAGATGGGTGGTGTGCCCTCAGTCCCTCGCGATCCCTCGCGGAAAGTCCAAGTTATCTGCGCCGGATATGCGCGTACAGGAACTTCGACCATGGCGTTGGCCATCGAGCAATTGCTCCAAGGACCTTTTCTACACGGCGGCACCCAAGTGTTAAATCGCGAAGATGGTATGAGACTCCCCCTCTCACTCGCTCACTTGAAGTCTTAACGGCTTAACCCTGACCACCATGTCCCTACCTTTATAACTAACTAACACACTCCTTAAACCCAAACAGCCTACTGCAAGAAATGGGTCCAGGTATACGAAGCCAAGAAACGCGGCGACAAGGAACTCACTTTGAAGCTCCTCCGCGAGGTGACGGCAGGCTTCATCGGCGTCGCTGATCTGCCTCCTCTCGACTTCATCCCCGAGCTCATGGAGCTGTACCCCGAAGCCAAGGTCGTGCTCGTGGAGCGGGACCCGGATCGCTGGCTCGAGAGTCTCATGGTCGTCTCGAGGGCCTCTAATAAGCCCTGGCTGCCGTACCTCGTCTGGGTCGTCCCGGGCTGGAGATGGTTCCCGACGCTCATGAGGCACTACGCCGAGGGCGCGAAGAGGGTCATGCAGATGGACCCGAAGGGCAAGGTCAAGCCTGGAACTAGTAAGTGATAGCTCTGAATCGGATTTCTTCTCTTTATTATCGCGGGTTTCTTTTTCCTTCGGAGCATGAGGGGACTAGTTTCTGGGAATATATATGTAGTGTGTTAGCCTAGGTCAGTGTAGTTCACCCAGCTAACGTTGTAACAGAACTCATCATCAACTGGAATAACATGGTCAAGGAGATGGTGCCGCCCGAGAAGCTGCTCGTCATGGAGCTCAAGGAGGGCTGGGAGCCGCTGTGCAAGTTCCTTGACGTGCCTGTCCCCGACGGACCTCTACCCCGGGCGAACGACACCGAGGCGGCGGTCCAGATCTCGCGCGCTGTCACGCGGCGTCTGGCGCAGATCTGGGGCACGGCTCTGGGAACAGCGGCTATCATCGGGTTCGGCGCTTGGAGGGCCTGGAAGACACGCCGAGTATAGCTTCTGTAATCTTTTTGTGTATATATCTATATTTCGACTGTTTTGCTTATATAAACTAGCGATTTTATCCTTGCAGTGCACTCACTTTGTTGAGAGGACGAAAACGCACACTCAGAGTACGTATCGTTATCTCATAGCTCTGGGTTGCGCCTGAATCATACGCTCTGAATGTCTAGTGTAGTTCACTTTACTTGTGGTATATCGCGGCTCTTACCTTTTTCCCACTCAATATCACACTATTATCTACGGGTACGGTCATATAATTACTATTACTAGCTATTTCTTATAATATGCTATTACAGTATTACCGACCAGCGTACTCATAAATGCTGTCATACACAGTCGCTAGCCATCCCTGTGCAGGTCCGGCCCGCGCGACGACGCCTAATCCGCCGGCAGCCCACACCGCAGCGAGGGAGACAGCAGTAGCATTGATAGCCCACCAGGCACGCCGCCGACGGCGCCGCGTGGGCTTGTCAAAGGTAATTTTCTTCCAGTTCGCAGGTGGAGCGAGACTAAACCACCGCGCCATGCCCCAGACCATATGTCCGGCACCCACGGACAAGAGGAGGGCATATGCGACGTAAGCCGACGGCGCATGCCGCGCGAAGCCGTGGGCGACGTAGGCGAGGCCAATATTACTGCTGTCTCCGTCGACAACGAGGGGCAGCACTCGGTTCATGGCGATATGCGAGGTGATGAGGACTGTGAAGGTGTAGCCTGATGCGGCGATGTTGTTGAACGACGGCCATATCCGGGAGTGTGAGCTGTGTGATGTGGAAGACGAGGACAAAGAGGTCTTGGATCTTGCCAGTTCCCAGAAGCTGGGACTCGAATCTCCCTGGTACCGCTTCTTGTTCTGACTCCGTCGTAGAAGACGGATAGTTATCCCGGAAGCTACGTGGGCGAGGATGGGCAGGCCGACAAGTAGAGGCTCGGTGAGGCGTGTTTGGTATAGCTCGCGGGTCATTAGGAGGAAGGGTTCCGAGTAGGGCACGGAGCGGTAGATGAGCGGTATCAAGGACGTGTTGGTAAAGTGTAGTCCGGCAAAGAAGGTGAATGTATAGCTCGAATAGCGTTGTATGCGAGTTACTATTATGATTGAACATATCGTTAGCTTTTTGGCCATGGGAATTAGAACTTGCGGTGCCGTGGTTACGAACAATAAAATATTGGTCCGCGCCCGCTGCTACCAAGACCGGGTGACGAAGCCGTGGCACGCGAGGGCCATATCGTACTCGAAGAATAGGACTTTTCTGAGCCATCATACTGCGGTGATGGTTCATCTTCTTCGGGTGACTCTATGGGAGAGGGATCAAGCTGTGCCAGAGAAACAAGAGTCTCGTGTGACTCTTGATGTTGTAACGACGCTGGATCGGGCGCCATGGCGACAATAAATGCCGAGACAGCAAAAGACTAATTACGCCTGCCGGTCAGGCTCCCCAAAATCTATACAAGTGGGATTTGGGAGGTAAATACATATATTGCAAGAGGGTTAAGGTAATGTGGCTACCTATGGGTATGAGAAGCAGGTAAGGTTAGTGACGATACCTCGGTTAGCTCTCTTCAACAAAAAAAATAAGAATACTTGGAAATAGGATTGAGCTGATAGGTGGCACACCCCCACACCCGCTAAGCCCTCTCCCGTAGCTGCTAAGGAATGGAATGCCCCGCGATTGGATCTCCCAATTCCCCAATCCTTTGGGTACAGGTACCTAGTACTTCTACGTAGGTACTGCTTAGGGCTCCTAGTGTACCTGTGTAACGGGTCCCTGTCAGTTACCTAACTGTAACCTGTTCGCCTGTCTCGGATAACATCAACTGCCAAGCAGAACAAGGCGTCCGATTTCAGGACCGATCATATTGATCCTATGCTGCAACCAGTTCATCCATAGTCAAAGTCGTCCTTTGGAGGACGAGCGTTCAATTCAAAATGCCTCCAGTAAGACTATCATCTCCCTCTCACTCCTGCTAGCCCGTCATGAGTACCGCTAACACATCACGCCTCCAAACAGCGACATCAAACCCTTCCACCCGCGCAGACCTCGTCTGCCCGCGCGGCGCTTCAGTCCTTCTACTGCGAACTATGCTCGAAAGGTTACTCCCGCATGAATGATTACGAAGCCCATCTAGGCAGCTATGACCACAGCCACCGACAACGCATGAAGGAGATGAAACAGATGGTCAAGGATCCTACTGCTGGAGCTCGCGCACGCCGCGCCGAGGCAAAGGCGGACGGTCTGATCAGTATCAAGCTCGGGTCTGGCGGCGGTGACGGGAATGACGTGAAGGGAGGCGCCGGGACGGGGTTTAAAAAGGGCGGGTTCAAGAAATCGGGATTCAAGAGCGCGTTTGCGCCCGTCGGCGGTAGTATTGCCCCTGCCAGCACTGAAGATGTTGGCGCAGACACGGAAAAAGTTCCTACTCTCACTGGAAGAGAAAACGCGTCAAGAACCACAGTAAATCTCGACATTGAAAGCGATACGGAAGATGAAGGGTATGAGGTCTACGATCCCAGGTTTCCAACAGACTGAATGAAGGCAGGACGAAGGGGACACAACATATGAACAACACACTACGGACGGCTCAGAACATCCTGTTGGGTGGCGTCGAGGATGATAAATATCTTGATCTACACAGACTGTCGGCTACCTACGCGACCCATGCAGACCTGCCCGTCGCGCCGCGCCGCGCACTTGGATGCCGCGATGCGCGGGAGCTGATATCCTCAAGGACCTACTAGACCCGGGTGATTCACTAAGGGTGGAGGACGAAGAGTAGCCCGGCGGGCTCATTTATAAGTCATTAGCGAAGCCCTAGATGGCTTTCTAGTATGAAACATTGAAGAACGATAGCGTCGCAATGCGTAATTTCGCAGATACTGCTAGCACCTCCCTCCACAGGTATCTCTAGTTATCACAGCAGATACATTCTGTCAATGGACATGTAGGCATACTTCGTTCAACACCCTGACCCGGTAGGGGGACATACATGTATAGAAATATATACGCGCGGGAATGTTGCAATGCACACATGGGAATATTCACTTGACAGGTGCGCGGCCAACAGGGGTGGCAAGGCCCTATGTAAGAAAATACACAGATATACATAATACTTCCTCCCCATTTTCCTAACCTCGCCTAGCTACCTCGTAGCCAGTTAGGTAGATGTACATGTACTGTGTAGGTCTGGTTTTTTGATAATCCAGTTATGTATTAGTTAATCCCCGGTTATTGCTCCGAGTTCAGCCCTTTATTGCATGATATTACCCGTATCTACGCTCTTGCTTCAATTATTTTTTCGCATCAAGCTTTGACCTAGACACCTGGTAGTAGTATCTAATAACTCTAATAACGCGGAGGCCTGCACAAGCACATTCAGAGTTTGTGCTGCTTAAAGTATATCTGTACCCTAGTGCCCACCAGCCTGAATGCTGCAAACAATAACACACAAAGATTCTGCCTCCGCTCACCGCTTTTGGCCGCCTATATAAGGTCGTCTCCGCCCCGGTCTTTCACTTCTTCTTTTCCTCCTTTTCTCCTCCATCCCAGTGCACGGGCTTTACGGTTACCAGTGAGGAGCAATCCGAGGTACTGTTTTTGCTAGTTGAAAACTATACACTGACCACTCCTGTCTGGCTTTGTCCGGGTAGGGAATTTTTGTAACGACATCCTTGATGAGGAGATTTTGTTTGTTTTCATCTCTATCGCTCCCGTGTTGGAGCGAAGTGAAGAAGACTTGACTGAATGACTTGCTCATGTAGATGGATATTCACGGAGTCATGGATATTGTTTATCTCGCAGAAAAAATGCGCATGCCTTGTGAGCTACGGTCGGTCGCACACGTGTTTGAATGCTGCGTAGTGATCCGTTAGCAGATAGATTTCGCACCCTGGTTGTCGCAGACATGCCGAACTGTTCGCGCTTCCGCTCCACGTTTTCGAGGTGATCTATCATTTAGAGCTAGAGTATTGTTACCGGTCATCAGCAGAGGTATAATCACTGTATATAGAGCATAAAGAGTAACGAGGGCTTGACTGGCTCATGAACTAGCGTATGATTAAAGTATATCGTATATCCAAGAACTCTAACGATATTGGCAACCAAAATCTGCGTAAGTGGGAAAATCTTGGACAAGACATTCAAGCACCGTAGAGGAGGTATGTCTGTGAGTATGTGCAACGTGCTTTGAAATGGGCTATTTCAGTATCAAACTTGACCAAACTTGAAGAGGATCGGGGTTCCATATGAAAAAGGTTTAGAGGCACACGATGCTGTACGCGTGTAAAAGCAGGTAATTCTCAACATATGGGCCCTTGTCTACCAAATTTAACAGAGGGGGACCCTTTTCAAGGGTATTGTCCACGTCTGCAGACACCTTCCATCTGTCCCGTCGCAAAACATTCAGGCAACGTCTTTGTCACATACAGGTATTGCCCGGGACATAAGAAACATACCGAGACGCTGTTTGCGAAACTGAAAGCACCCAGCGAAACACGACTCTTAAAACAACGCGTGCGAACAGGGCATTCATGGCGCCAACAGTATCTCCAAAGATGACTAGAGAGAGGCATTCCCAGAAGTTTGCGACTCCAAATGGCAACAATGTCCGCGAATAGGATTTTCGGTGATTTATCCTTGCACACCACGTGCTCTTAACCACTCCTCGATGGTTATGCGCCCGTCGCGACAGATGCGGCAACTCGACCGTCCCGCAGGATTCTACTAAGTGATAACCACCCGACAACCTAGTCATTCTTCTAGAAGTTCCCAATGTGGGTTCAGCTTGATTTATTTTTGGGATATCGTGGCATACATGACGGTATCTAAGCCGAGTCTAGCCCTCACCGTAGCTTGATTCAACTGCTCATCTTGGCTTGATGCTTCAGCTCGCTTCGCGTAAGGGGTTGCGAGAGAGTCCTCACCAGTAGCGACCTCTTGTGTGCCGGAACACTATGCCCACCCTTAAGGAATGGCACTCAGCGATTGTACCCATTTTCAGCCTTCACTCATAGCTCATCTCGATGGTCGATGGCTTCCCTATCACTGCGATGAGAATTCTAACATTGGATCAAGCAATACTCGCGATAATCCACTAGTGCTGCACTCAAAGTATGCGGAATTTTCGGAGGCAGGTCACCCCAGTCCGGCGTTCGTGGAGGATCCGAGATAACCCCTGCCGCGCACACCTGATCCAATGTAACCCTGGCACCGAACAAGCGATGGGTTAACCGACCTCTGTTTCCATATAAATGCGAATCCGACGCACCTTGGCACAAGATGGGAATACCCTCTGCTTCTCCCATCATCGGTTTTCCCGTGCAAGCACAGGCCAATCTTCCGACATCATGCTGTCGCACCTCCTATTACTCGGTGGCCTGGCCGCTGCTGCCAAGGTGGAGAACTTGGTCCTGTTCGGCGACAGCTACACGGATGAGGGACGGTTGGTATATCTACTTACCTACGGATCTCTGCCACCCCCGGGCACCGTGATCCCGCACGAGAACGTTACCGCTGCCGGTACCTACTCGTGGCCGTACTACGCGGCCAAGAAACTTGGAGCTGCGACATATAACTATGCTGGTAAGTATCCACAGTGTTTAAGATACCAAGAGACCTTGCGACCGAACTCCGATGCACTGGAAAGGAATGCGCCTAACAATGGAAAACAGTCGGTGGTGCAGTCTGCTCCAATGAAATCAACCTTCGGTATCTCGACGAGGGTAGTGGCTTAGCATACCCCTCAGTTGTTGACTACGAGGTCTCGGCTTTCAAAGCCGATATTGGATATGCCAGCAACACCCCCAACACGACAGTTCTAGAGGGTTTAACGCCGAAAAACTCTGTCTACGCCCTTTGGATCGGCACTAATGACCTGGGCGTCAGTGGTTTCCTATTAGATCAGCAGATAGAGGGCAAAACGATTAATGATTATGTCGACTGCGTATGGGAGGTGTTCGACAAAATCTACAGCACTGGAGGCCGACGGTTTGCCCTTTTTTCGCAGGCGCCTCTAGAAAAAGCGCCGTTATACGCGGCTCCAGAACACGGAGGCTCTGGTAACGTAAACTACTGGAAGAACAAAACGGCGTACGACACGATATTATACGAGGACAAGATTCTGGAGTATACGAGTCTGGTGAACGCCGTCTTCGACTTCGGCGTCCCATTTCACCTCCTTGTCCAGAAGCGCTGGCCTGGTGCTTCATTTACCATCTTCGATATCCACCAAGTCGTTCTCGATATTATCGAATCACCAGATGACTACCTGGATGCGCCGGCCAATGTCACAGGCTACTACACCGAGTGCAGTCCTCTTGCTCCGACTGGGTGCACTGTCTCGGAGTATCCACCCTCGACATTCTTATGGTAAGCGACCAGGTATCTAAATCCCTATTTAACAGTTGAAGCTTATTGTTCTCAGGTACGATGCGCTGCATCCATCTACTCGGGCTGGTAAGTTGATCTCGACCCCTAATGTGGCGAAATACTGACAAGGACAAGGCGAAATCTTTGGGTTGGAGTTTGCCAAGGCACTGGAGGGTAAATCTCGATACGCAACTTATTACCCGTAAGGGATAATGCTTCCAGATTTGAATAAAACAAACTCGATATATTAGACGCATTGCAGTTCCGCTCAATCAAAGACAAACGTAAAATATCATTTTTAAAAACAAATGCGCTCGTCAGTGAGGGATTGCATCTTATGACCTTGACTGCCATGTGCCCGCAGCTGCCAGGTCTGATCAATTTTCGCACCAAACACTAAGCTGCTACCCAACCCCCCAAAGGACGACATGAAGACTGACGACGTACCTAAAATAACTTAAGGTCCTACTGAGTGGTCGTTCTCCTTAACTGAAAATGACTTGCGACACTCATCGTCCACACGGCAAACGAGGCAATAGCCCAGCACACAGCACCGTAAGACCCTGATGAAATGTCTGCTCGAGATGGCGCGCCCATCACCCCGCTGAAAGACTTGATAACTCTCATCATCACTACATCGCCAACTCCATCTGCGCCCTTCACGGACTTGATCTCAGGTATACTCGACTCCTTCAAGACCCATTGCCCGAATCTCTTATTTTGCAGAGTCATTGTCGTCTTCGACACGTATGATCGTATCAGCGAGTGCATGCGTCTGAAGAAGGGTCAAGTCACACATGAACTTGCCCAGGCGCTCGAGCTGTACAAGGTCAACGTGAAAGAGCTCATTTTGAAGGAATGGCGTTCGGAAGTGGAACATGGCGCCTCCCCCGCCTTCTTCCATGATAATGCGCTGGCCGAGTTTGGATCTCCCAAAATGGCGGAGAACAATGTCGCGCTCTCCATCTTGCAAACTGCCGACAAGCGCATCACATTCGTTGAGCCTGTCGCCCGTCTCGGCTTTGGTCTCGCTGTGCGATCCGCACTCCGAGTCACTGAGACACCGTATGTCTGGGTCCAGCAACATGATTGGCCGCTTGTGCGGGATATCCCACTAGATTCCATGCTAGAAGTGATCCAGGCCTCCGAGAACATGCAGAACAGTAGTGACAGCGACAGCGCGCCGCCCGTGAAATACATCTGTCTTCCCGCTATCCGCATGCTATACTACGCGACGTCGCCGCACGTCCAATCATTCCCCACGCTCCGGGCCCTGACGGCGCAGCTAAAGCGTGATTTCTTCCCGGCCTCGCGCCCGGACGTCGCGATCCCCTTGACGCCCCTGTTCTTCTGGCACGATAAGCCGCATATCGCATCCACGGCGCATTATCTCGCGCGCATCTTCCCGAGCCGCTTAGCCATAGCCCGGGGGGACTTTATCGAGGATCACGTCGGTCAGCGCGCGCGAGCGCAGATGAAAGAGGGTAATTGGGCCAAATGGGCTTGCTGGCTTTATTATCCTAAGGAGGGCAGGGAGATATGCTTAAAGCATCGGAATGGGAGGAAGTGGAGGGGCGTGGAGGTTGAGTTGCAGACCAAAGAGATGTTTCTGGGGATGGGGACTAAACGGGATATCACTTCGCCTGAATCGTGATCTATCTGATGATTTAGAACTTGTAGCTGGGCCAGTTTGATTTCGATTCTTCTATTTTCAGTAGCAGCTGGCCATCCGCCAGGATGTTATACGCATACTAGGTTCACATTAGAAAGTGTGTTGTGAGACCGATAGCAATTTTACGTTACGTATACATGCCTTAGACCTACGGTCCCTAGACAGTGATTCTTCCGCTATTCTATGATGAAATTCATTCGTATCGCTCCTAGCGCATCTGATACTGTCCGCTGAATACAGTGTTTCCATGTGCCTATATATCTCCAACTCCGCTGGATCTGGCCCCAAGACCATAGCGGTCACCCAAACCTCTGCTAGGCACAAAACGAATGCCTCTCTCGACTTTCTGGTATGTGTGTCGAGGGACAACCGTTTTTCAATTGATTATGCTTGGCACTACCTTTTCGTATTCCTTAAATCCTTGTCGCTATCGCCCCTCTTAGCCACACATCCGGTTCTTGCCACGGGGCTAATTATCGTCACTCCCGTATCGCAATTACAAGACACGGACTGCGCGAAACATCTCCTTGTCGCGCGATAACTGGTCCTGTAGCCGTGTAATAGACGGCTGCATCGCCATGACTTGGTGCAGGAGCGTGTTGACCCTCATAGTGACGTCTTCATCCTCGCAGCGTTGTTTCACTATGGCCAGGAGCTGCAGGATCCTGATCAATGTCAAGGCGATCGTGTTGAGTTTTCCCTGGGCCACGCGTACGAAGACTTCTAGGCGGTTGGGCGGACATAGGGCGTATTGTTTTTCTATTCGTTCTATGACTACCCGGCCCGCGGGGACTTTGGTGGTTGCGAGTAGAACTAATATAAGCTTTTGCTTAGATTCTTGGGAGAGATGTAGGAGGAAGAGAGAGTTGGATCTAACTCACTGGCTTTGTACCCTACGATAGTGTATGCGAGTTGCCCGTTGGTGGCCTCGTCGTATGTTGGCGGCTCACCTGCGTAGCGTGTTGCTGGCCTGGGGTGCGTGTCGGCTTGCAACGTTTCTTCGTCCCCGGGCCACGCACCGGGAACCTTATAAGAGGGAGCGCTAGTCCCTTGGCTTCTCGTACTCATTCTTGCGATTAAACAGCCTATAGGGAAATCGATGCGCTTGTAGATTGTTTGCGCTGGAGAAGTGTACCGCGAAATGTTTATCGTAAGCAGGAGAAATCTTTTAGGTGTAGGTAACGCAGTTATTATATGATAAAGCGGTGTGAGAAATGTGAATATTCTACTGGACATGTGTTGGAAAAAAAAAGTTATGAGCCCATAGGATGAAGAGGGTGATTTGCCTTTATAGATATTATGAGGTATCAAGACATGTTTAACAGTAATTGTCCTGGTAACCAATCGACCTCAACGGACCCATTGGGGCAGGAGCTTCTACAACGACTAAATTTGTGGTTACCTTAATGTTTAGGTAGTTATTGACAACCACCGATTAGGGAGTAACTGCTTGTTGAGTGAAACTGCATTAAGATGAATGGCAAAGCCTCCCTGCATCCATCACTCTTTCCAACCCACTGTGAGTCTTTCAGAACGCACCTAGCCCATGCCTTCTTCTAAGAAAATGTTTGTTTTTAGTTTTTCACACCTTCTGTATCAAAGCAGCCCTAACATAACGTGCATTCCGATTGAAAAACTCCTTAGCGAACGTTAGACATTGGAAAGAGATAAAGTCATGCTAAGAGAGTTGGCAGAGATAGCTGCTCTAGAGCCATATATCGGATCGCCATAAGACCAGGAATGACCAGGCATTAGTTTCGAGTTGTGCTTCTTGCATACTCTAGTTAGTTACCAAATAAACCTTTTCTAGAGCATGAAGTTTCGGTTTCGATGCTGAGTATACGATGATTACTACTAAATGACTGAGGGTAATATTCAGCAACTAAACTAGAAAGCGGGACAGTTGCCTAATCCGACAATGCTCCACCCGAAAGGAACTTCACGCTACCATTGGCGACATACCAGGACTCATGATGATAATCCTATTGACCTGAACTGGCTAGCCTGCGGCGCGGAATAGGCAGTCAACTCGTCTTTTAAGTACATCACGCTCGAGAACGCCATCTATTTAAAGGTGTCGACGCTCCAATTCCTGAACTTGACTCGGCTGTTACTGCCTCGTCGCAACCAGTCAGCTTCGCAAGGGAACTCTCAACGATGTCGCCGACCTTGGTTTCCGTCCCTCCTGAGATACTATGTTCCGTAGCCTCTTACCTACTGCTGCCCGACCAGGCGGTTCTGGCGCGAACGTGTAAGACACTTAATGGTCTGCTTACTCCGACCGTCTGGAGCGAAATTGAGCTACACCATAGCGGTACACATGAGGGGATTGACATCGAAGGAGAAATCGATGCTTTGGGATACGAAAAAGCTAAGGAACGCATGGCGGATGCGACAGCCGGCGACCCTAAATACCCTTATAAGCAGCTGGTGTTTGAGCCTTCACGACGCAAGTATGCACAGTGTCACTTCAATCCGTCCAATTGGCAGGGGACCTTTCAGGCCCGACGGCGCGGGAGTGACAGTGACAGGCATGGGAGAGCAACAGATAATTGTAACCGAAGAAACTTTCAATTTGGCAGGGAAGAGCTATTCGTGGGTATCCATGCGATTACTTCCAGCGAGCGGTGGGCCGAGTTAGCACATCATGTCCGTTCGCTGTGCTTGTCTATCGGGGTCGACGACGAGGTGGCGAAGGTAATTGCGAGCTTCCGCAATTTGAGGTCACTGGAGCTCATCGGGCTGCCTTTGAATAAAGATCGCTCGCTGGGTGTTCCGGATATGAGATTTCCAGGACTGCAGAACCTCAAGCTTCGAGGATACTTCAGCGCAGCACTAGTGAGAGAGATATGCAGTAATGCAGAACACACCAAGTACCTTGATCTGGGCTTGCTCGCTACAGCAAAAGATGACGAGCCTTACAAATTTAATCTGCTGGCGAACGACAATAACTGGGGTGTTGTCTCTGAGGAGGAGGCTGAAAACTATCAGAAAATTGGCGTTGAGGCAGCTATTCCTGCTTTTAACAGCACTGAGTCTGGAGGTAGTGCTGCCCGAGCTGATAATGATGATGAAGAGACAAACGTATGGGATGATGAAGACGAGGAGGGGGACGGAGATTCCGACGACGAGGGAACATGCGATGACGAGCAGATGCCGTGGGCTTTGCATGCACCAATCTGGCTTCCCAGATCTCTTCCAGCACGGTTTATTGGGCTCACCCACCTCCACCTTGTAAAGCCATACACCGGCGAGACCAGCTCTTATTTATCCCACCAGAGTTTTGAGCACATCCCTCATCGATATGAACAAGTCATCTGCCTAGAATGGGTAGCCTTTCTGCAAGGTGTTGGAGGGACATTGCAGGAACTCATCCTCGAGCACCGCGTACCCGTGGAAGAGGGGGATACAGTAGGTGATGGCGACCTGCTCCCCCTGGTTAAGGGAGGTAATCGTCGCTGGGGGATTCCATTCACCTCCACCGACCCTGACCGTGGAGATGAACTGTTCTGCAGATCCGTACTACGACTCCTCTTAGAACAGAGCAGTCGATTCCCCAAGCTTAAGCGTCTCGCGTTTCGAGGCATCCAGATCAAGGGTCTCCACCCCCAGAGAGGGGTTGTCGAAGTGCCAGGCAAGAATGGAGTTCCGGACAACGATGAACGGCTACACGAGTTGTACCCGGATTGTAAAGTCGAGCTTTTCGAGGACTCGTATCCAATCCACGTCTATGCTGGCTACATCTACCAGCATTGGCCGGAGAATCGCCAAGAGGCAATGCAGGATGAGGGAGATGGGCTCATGTGGAACTTGAATTATTATAGCGACTATAAGAGGAGATTTGGGCCTCAGTGGCATATATCAACCTAGAATGATCTGAATAGGGTCGCTTCAAATTCAGACAAAAGTCTCGGTAATTCATCCTGTTATCTTTTTCAGGCCTCGAATCGATCTCGCAAAATCGAGTTGCCGCCTTCATATGCGGCTGGGCGGGTAGGCTCTGCATATATGCAAAGCATGGCGTAGACAGCTGATTCGACATAGACCGGGATTACGGCAGTAGAACCTACATTCACCGAGACGGCAGTGTGCGGACACACAATGTTGCTATTAATTATAGCTGATAGATTAAGTTGAGGAACGGATCCCGAGAGCCTGCTTCGAATCTACTCTTTCAGGTTAGTTGGGGTCATAAGGTTGTTGGGGGTTTTTAGACGTGGAGACAAGAGTATGCAGATATAAATGAGGTTCTGACCCACCAGGATAGAATTCTTTGGCTCCAAGCCTCATTATCATCCTAGTGCCTTGTTTCAGATATATACATGGAGATATCAATAAGTAGGAATTTATGAGTAGAGCTCCGTCTCCATGCGACTACCCGGCCGCAATGGTCGCATCGCAGATGAGCCCGGTTTTATACGCTAATCGATCGCGTCAGAAAACATGCGACTTTATCGTTGGCAAGAACATTTAGGACAGTCAGACAAAACTACCCTTCTCGGATGCCGCCCTTCTGTTGCAACATACCCCTCTTCTTGTGGTCCTGCATCGCGAAGCCCCCAAACCCCTTTCCGCGTCCGAACTCTTCTATAGACATAAGTGTGCAAGGCAAACTTGGCCAAGATGTCATTTGCGCCCACGTTTGGCTCTTTGGGGGATTTTATCTCTACTGCAACATTAATAATTAATATAAGTCGTGCCTTGAGCGATAGCAAGGGATCAAAATCCGACTATCACGCGCTAGTTCGAGACTTAGATGTTCTGAAAACGGCGGTGGCACACGTTGAAAGGCTACATGGCAATTTCCCACAGACTCGGGAGCTTGGAGATTTGCGCGTGGCATGCGAGACCTCAGTGCGGCGATGTCGTGAGCAGATTGAAGCCTTCTTTGCTGAGATAGGCAAATATGAAGCAGCTCTCCGGCCTGCCGGAACGAAAAACAGAGTTACTAGCGCCATAGCGAAGCTCAGATGGATGCAAAATCGTGATAATTTTAGAAGGATAAAGGAAAATCTGATGCAGTCTTGCGAGACATTAAATTTGCATCTCTCTACTACCGCCAACCATGTAAGCACTATAGGCATGGTGCACCTAGCAAGCAGCAGCTGACAACTCTACGAAGATGATACAGCGCCACCACCATGAGACACAAGAAAAACTTGAAGAGCTTAACCGTCTCACTGTAGACCTCTATTCTAGCTCTTCTAGCCGTTTCGCGACGATCGAGTCACATGTCACGAAAACATACTTAGAGATCGTTGCATTGACGAGAGCACAGAAGGAGAAGATAGAGAGACCTTTGATAGAAGAAGTCTTTACCCTCTACGATGCGGTGGACCGCGAGGCACCAGTTCCCCTCCGTCTGATAGACTGTTGGGATGCGTTTCAGGCTGTGCTTACGGCTCGGTTTCGTGGTCGCCCCGGGCAGCGAAGGGTAGCGCGTGGTAAATACATAATCTTTGACGGAGTTTTGGGCAAAGATATCCCAAAAAGCTCAAAATGGGAGTCTTCATTTCTCCCTGGACGGTTGATTGTCATGAGTATCATCTGCCAAGCCCGACAGCATACTGATAGAGATGTTGAGGGCACAACGTGTCCGAGGTGCACAGAATCCACAGACGTGACCATTGGAACCGAGAGACGATGGTGAGACCTTCAAGCTGTACTCCGTGCTCTAATTTGAGGTCAAAGCAATTAACGACTATCTAGCTCGCGATGTAGGCTACGTTATCGACATTTAATCGAAAATGAAGTTGTAGATAACGAACCTGGTCGAACCGTCCGAACGAAGAGGGATACGGAGTCTCATGACCCAGTCCATTTCCACAGACCAACAACACGCAACAAGCCGATTGTCGTCAAGTGTGAAGATTCAAGCAAAAGCAGTGGGTTTTCTCAAAGTAACATCGAGAGCCTAGCTCCACTTGGGCAGGCGAATAATTTTTGTTCACCACAAACTCTATGCGCGTCTGCCTACACAAGGAGTTCGTGCGTGATTTCAGGTAACGTTTCTTCAGCCAGTTTGACGACCAGCGCAAGTGTTTCGAGGGAATCTAGCCTGGCAGCATTCTCAAGAGTGGCGATTATTAGGTCAGAGTTTATCCGTCTATGCCCCTTATCTCGCAATGGCTAACAATAGGTTAAATATAAGACGGCGCTGTAAATACCGTTGCACGATAATCCAAGGAAACCCCAACCAGTACGAGTACTCCGCACCAAGTAAGTCTGACACGCAAATTCTCACGAAGGACTTAACAAGCTTATGAGACATCAGCTCCTGATTACAGCAATGGGGCATATAGTCAAAGAGGGAAAAGTGCATCGTGTAATGTTGAGATATCGAGGAACGAGGACTTGTTATAGTGGTGAAGTTAATTACCTCTCAGCTGCTCCTTCATCGCGGTACACAAACGTAGCCTCTCACAGGCTAGAAGATTCGTTGAATATTGCCCTCTAGTAGATCTACCAACCACTCCACTCACTCCGGTGGTAATTGCCTCATGATATAACGATCAAGACCTCTAGTTTCAGGAAAGGGTAGCTAGCCTACTATGAGACTACTGTCATCAACTTACTATATAGCTATTTAGTTGAGGGGAAATCCTTTATGTCGCGTTTATACCAAATAATCATTGTCCATTATCAGAAGGATTTCTAGAAATGATGGCAATTCTGAGGTCATCCAACTGAAAGACACTGGTCTTGAGACAATACGTTTTCAAACCTATAATATATGTCTAATCAAGCATGAAGGGCGATCTTTTTTGTTCCATAACATGAAATTGCCACGTTTCTTCGGGCTTGACCGGTGCCGGTCGTAGTGTAGTCCCTCGAATGCATCACCACACGCTTGTTGCAGCTCTATTTCAGATCTTTTCAAGTTGACTCTACCTACTGGTCTAGATCTTGGGTAACTTTGAGAATATTCTGACTTTGTGGCGTAAGCATTATTCTAGTTTAGTGTCACAGCACTGCCCATCTGTTCTTCCAATGTAGTCTTATTGTCATTGCACAAGGAGGGAAGTTCTAACTTCGCCCTTTAGTCTATCCTATCCCCTATGTATATAGTATCACCCCTGGTCCGTGATCCATTCGGAGATTAGACTTAGTGATTCCGTGGCATTTAGCTAGTAGCTGCGGTGATGCAATGTTATCTATGTTGTGCAGGGTTATGTTCATCTAGAGGGACCCCCTGGCTTGGATTGAATTATACTCAGAGTTAGTTGCACAATCCTGACGTCGTTTCTGTTATTAAAAGGTATTCGCATAATATCATCACCGCCTTCCAGCAGGAGCCAAGTAAAAGTCGTTATTACATAACCAACCCCAACGCCAAACCCATCTCCCTCTTCTGTCTATGTATCACGCAGCGTGGTATCATGAACTCCAATCCCTAGTTCGTTTAATGGCCTATCATCAAGAGTAAACCTATAGCAATCGTTAAAAGCGCCTAGCAGGCCGAAGTCTATGACGCACGTATGCGATCGTAGAGAAAGCGACAAGTCTATCACGCACTCCTACTTCATGCCCGAAAAGGAATCTCGCGTTTAGCATCATTGTGCCCACAACCTGAAACTTGGAACGCAATGTTACCTCCGAAGGGACCATTATTGTTGTTGTTGGCGACCTTCAGGAGACAGAAGTTCCCCTGGCCGCTAGCAGAATCTGATCCGGTACATTTGATACCAGAAGGGATATTAACCGAAAATTTCTTTATCGCATATCTGTCAGTTTGTTGCTCTAGACCCGCGGTACTAAGAATAAGGAATCTTGACTCACTGCATCCGCGCCAACATTAGTGGCACGCTTCTTGATTCCAATAGCTTGCAGAGCACGTTGCACGACGTTGCCGTTGTCGCCAACCATCGTTGATCTGGCGACGAGCTGCATTCCGTCTTCGTAGTTACCCGTACCTGTCGGGTCGACCACTGCGAACAAGCTTCCGTGTTTATCATTTGCCGTACCATCGCTGGTGACGATTCGCCAAATGCCAGTGATAGTGCCACTTCCATCGCCAGAAACCTGGGGCAAAGTGGTGCCGGAGAGGGCCATGGCATCTTTCAGATCAGATACCTTCACCTTCCCGCTGGCCGTCTTGCCGAGACCGTTCTGAGCTGGGTTGTTGGCATTACCTCCGAAGACTGTGGTGTCGCTCTCCGTAACGTCATTTTTACCAAATTTAGGGACGACTCCGCCCTTGATGCCCAGTGCAGTACCGTTGCCGCCCCGATCGCCTCTAGATATACAAAGTTCAGAATCTCAGCAGTAGGAATCGGTGCATGGTTGCCTTACGTAACGGATTGTATGTTGCCGTGGGCGCATACCAAGCTGGCAGCGGAAAAGGCGATTGCGATGATGGGTTTGACATACATGTTAATGTGAAATTGATGTCTTAATTCGATATATGAGAGTGGAATAGAAGGAATCTAGAACGGATAAGAAGGAACGAAATAGAAAGCCCGAACCAGTCGGATTAAAGGTAACTGTGAGTGAATGAAATCGGTTGTCGGTCGATACACCTGGTTGAACGAATGCCGTACACCAAAAATGAATGGATGAAACCCCAAGTTTATATACTCATGCAAATAGTAACGCTCACGATGTTGGCGCCATACGGACGTCAACTGCGGAAATGTTCCACGCCCTGTGCAGTTTTCTTGGACATAGCTTCATGATATCGAGTGTTAGTGTAACTTCTGGCGGGCTACAAGAGCCCCCTGGGTCAAGACCCGGTCGCTGCATAGCTTGGGCTAAACCAGCCAGTAGGAGGAGAGACTATCCACGATCCTCCCGTATCTGCAACCCGCCAAGCCCTTCTTCTGCGCCCACGGACGCCAATACCAGATCCTGCAGACCTGCTAAACTGTAGAAGGGCGTTTAAGAGAAATTGCTATCCGCACTGCGAGACCACTATCTTGAGCGCCGTATACCCCATTAGATCTCTCCCTATTCAGTCTTCGATTCCTGGAAAAGCTATCATGCTGCCGACAGCACCTCACTAGGTTGCGGCTCAATTAGATAGGGTGCTCGTATTGACACTTCATCAGTGGTGAAATGTATGCTATGCTATGCATTTACGTTTTAGTCCATTTGTCGAGGTGCTGAAGAATGTGTCCCACTCGCTAGGCGCCTATGAACAAGCGCGCGTAGTGAAATAACAACGCGTGAAACAAATTGGCGCCTTACGGTCGCGATAGAGCGACCGCGAAACATGTCGGATCGTGTACTATTGGCCCCAAACGACATGTTTCTCGCGACAAATCATCTCAAGGACTTCCCTATCCTCGTCGTAATCTAAAGTTACATCGCCGAGTCCTAAAAATAAAGAAATCCGGTTCGTTAGACGACCTCAGCTTGCGCTATACCTGTTTTGAACCGGAAGGCCGTCGAGCTGAACTCGGGGTTAATCACTTCGGAGATTGAATCCTAAGTCTTGTTTTGAATCGCACCGCGCGCTTATAATATGGCTCGCTCATATAGCACAGCCCAGGCTTGGAGAAGATATGTCGTCGTAGGCGAAAACTAATTCAACGTAATAGTCATTATACCAACCCGAATTCCTAACTTATGTTCAACATGAGCCCGCCCAAAAAATCAATCCACAACCCCCTGGTGCGCCACTCATTGCCCTTACGCTCTACAACTCCTTTGTGATATATGCGGCCCAAATGCGAATGCAGTTACTGGCATCAAAGACATTAAATCCAATCTGAATGGCGTGGGGCAAAGCCAGCATCATCATCACCAGTAAAAACAGTTATTTCAACGCATCATCGCTTAACCCCTCCTTTGGCTCTGTTGGTTGGAACCCGACTCTCCCATTACGCAGATGGCTTTGGCACAACCGACCAAGTCTCTGCCCTGAAATTCAGAGCAGCTTTGACCCTCATGGCATCCGGATCGATATAGATCGCGCACCCCATCGATGACTTGCCGAGATTGAAGACTCGGAATACGACATATATGCTGTCTTGCCTCTCTTTACCGTTGGGCCCATTGCTTTTCGTTCTCATCTAGAGTAGGAACGAGTTAGTAAAAAGACACAACGCACAATAGGATAATATCTAACAGTGCTTACTCTCTTGCATTGGGACTTGCTCATCATGAACGGGGTCTCGCACACGCCTGTCGTCGTTTTCACATCAATGTAATACGTCGGTTCACGGCCTTTCCACGTCTCTTTGTTGAGATAACCGTTATCGATTAAGGCAGTCGTCAGAACGCTGTCAAAGTCGGTGTACACGAAATCGGCAGTTTCGATTCCCGTCCATGGTCCCATGTCAATATAGTCTGAGTGCACCGTCACATAGGTCCGAATAATGCTCTGCCAACGTGTGCGCGGGAACGACAGCCCGACATTCGCATTCGATAGCAATTCGTATACCTGGGAATACATTAACATGGAAAATTCAATCAACGCCGGGGAGGGGCGTGATGCTTACATATAGCTCTCCGGCAGCCCCGAGCATCTTGTCGCGTTCAATCGCACGAGCAGTGCGCAACTTGAAATAGTCCTCGTTAAGGTTCGTGTCGACTTCGCTGAACTTAGCTTTCATCGCTGATATGTCCAAGTTTCTTTTGCTCGGAAGGCAAGCTGCACGGGCTACGCTGATAACCTTATCGAGAAGGGTGAGGTATGCTGAACCCCGCATATCTAGATCATCCCGATTGCCTCGGTCTTTTCGATCTCCCTTTTCGGTGGGTGTGCCAGGTCGCGAAGGAATGGGTGTAGATGGCTGCGAAAACGTGGCCGGGTCTGGCGACGGGGAAATGACACGCACGGTTTCGGGGGACGTGTTGTCGCCCTCGGTTGACTGATTAGAAGGCTTTTCGTTTGATGCGTCGTGAGAAAGAGGGTTTTCTTTATCCAGCCCCTCGTTTTCGGCGAGCGGACTAGGCCAGGAGAAAGATGTCGATGGCGTTCGTGCTGACGTGCTGTCGAGTTCGCTCACCAAGGTACCGCTATCACCTTCCGAGACGGTGGGAGTGTCCGGCTCTTCTTCTTCGTCGTCGCTCGCATAATAGTCGTCAGAGGTCTGCTGGAATGTTACCCCAGAGAAGTAGTCGACCTCTTCCGCGGCACTGGCTACAACGTCTTCCACAACTTCTTCTTCTACTTCTGGGAAAGTCAGCTCAACAATGCCTTCCTTTTCTAGAAGCAGCTCTAGTGAGGACGGGTTGGCAGTTAGGACACTTTGAATAATACGTTTAGCTTGTTCGCTTTCACGTATTCCAACGGTCGCGTCGCCATCTTCCATCATCCATTTATAGATGGCATAGGGAAGATTGAAAAGGAAGCAGATATCCTGTCGTACCGCGTCCTTTGGAACGTATATACGCAGAGTGTCCTCCGAAGCATCGATATGTAACTCAGCTTGGAATTGCTCTACTTTCAAAATCTGGTCGTCCTCGTGGAGATGCAACTCAGATTTGATGGCGTCCGTTTCGAGAACAGTAGAGTTTTTGAGGAGCCTGTAGAATGCTTCCGGATCTTGTGCTTTGGGGCTACGCACATGTATTGCGATCCGACACAATGCATACGCTCTTGGTTTGATCTGTCTTTCCGACTCTTCAAGAACACCACCGTCGTTAGTAGCTGGCGCTGTCACTTCGGTGACTCTAACAGAGAGGCGACGTTCATCCAAGCCGGCCCATTCAAGAAAATGCCGTAGGCGATGTACTTCATCAAAAGCAAAGTCGAGAAGTTTTGCCGAATCCTCAAATTTCAATCCGAGAGCCTTCCTATCAACTATCGCAAAGTCATGCCCTGCCGCCGAAAGAAGCGTCACTTCACCATCGGGCGACCGCACTGGAAAAACTCGACCCTTCAATATCGGACCGGCATCCGGCTTCTCCTGTGCCACAGCAAGGAGAGAGTTGAACTGCCAGAGCTCTTGCTTCATCTCAGATATTGTTACGTTCTCCGATGCGCCCTTCCTTTGGAGCTCTTCGTAGACCATACTCAGAGTGAGAGTCGATACTCCAAGGACATTAACGAAGAACATCTTCATGGCGGGCCAATCAGTATTAATGGCAACTTTCCCCGGTATACTTGTGGCGCTAGACCATATACAAGTCTCTGTCGTGTGCCAGCTCCCAGCAGCCAGTATCAGTTCTTTAGTACTGAAAGCTTCCCTATGGACAGGTTAGTAGCAGTTTAAACCAAAGACACGTATACTGAACGTGAAATATGACGTGTGATTCGCGCTAGTCCTTTAACAACACTATCGTTAAGACTCCAATATGGAGGGTACTTACTTGACTTTAACCAGGTCATCCTCGGCAAGATCGGGCTCTAGGTTCGCCAGTAATTGGTACATCTGGCATATCACCGCTTTGTCTCGGCCAGTGCCGTTCTCTTTCTGTCGCTCTAATTCGTCGACGATGTCCAACCAAGATAAATCTCGTACACCAACAATATCGCGCATGAAAGGGCCAAGTGTGCTCTTTAAAGCCGTACCCTCTTCGTGAATTTGGGAATAGTAATCTTCGAGTCCAAATACGGATTTCATGTTCCTAGGAGCATTCCAGCGGCAGTTCTCACTGTGCTCCCATTTTGGGCCATCTTCCGCAGGGATCATAACCAGGGCCTTATCTTGGAAGGAAGATCTAAGCGACAATTAGCTGAAGTCTATCACGTTATGCTGTATCACCTACCTGACGAGCTCCCGACCGATCGCCACATCGTCCCAACTTATAACCTTGCCATATATGATCTGGTACAGATCAAACACCTTCCGGGGCTCTCTCACCTTTGTGCGACTCAAAGAAGCAAGAACATCAAGGTAAAATAAAAGTGTATCAGACTTCCCCACGCCGAAGTAATCGTGAAGGAACGACCAGGCAGACAGATCGTGAGGGGCAAGAGTCTCATCAAAGTTGAGAAATGCGAAATCGTCCGTGTCCTCCACATATTGAGAAAAGCGAGACTTGAGCTCAGGGGTGGGGAGATACGTGCGAGACAGGGGATGTAGATCCGGACTCCCATCACAAGGGACTGAGATATTGGCAATCTTCTCCTTGATCTCCGTATTACAGATAACTTGATCTTTGATTATGGGCCATTGATGCTGAAGTAGACCCAGGATCTCTTCTGGGCGGTGACTTATAATCCACTGAAACATATCCGTGAATTCAGAAGCGTCGCTGAACAGCCTTAGATGTACGAGGACCCCAAGGCCTAAAGTGTTCAAAGTCAGGGAGTGGTACTCAGAGGGAGGGATACAGGTATTGAAGGTTACTCACGTTCTTGAAGCCAATTAAACCAAGCGTCCGTTGACCTGATATTTGTCTTATCTTGCTCACCTTCATTAACCTTTTGAGGAGGCGTTGTTATGTAATCAGAGAGTAGAAAGTGTACAGGATATCCTGGAATAGTAAACTCGGGACAGTTTGCGTTTTCTATTGACTTCAGAAGGGCTTTCGCGCCGTATCGGTGGTCATTAGAGATGTAAACGTCTGTAGACCACGGGGTAACTAAGTCTTTTCGCTCGGTGAGCAATGCGACATACTGGTACTGATCGGTATCTGCAGGATTTGGGCCATCGGTTTGGTAAAGGAACTCTAAGTGACCAATGGAGATCTCGGGTTGGTCCCATCCATAAAACACAACATTTCGAGTGATCAAGGCTGAATACTTGTCGAAAATGAGTTGACGTACCCAGTGATTGGATGGTCGTACTGCCCCAAGAAGACCGTAGAGTTGGCTACGATAGTCGCCCTCCGACGCTGATGCACTGATTATGCTGAATGGAAGGTCTTGGGGGATAGAAAGACCACCATCTGTATTCGGAAATGATAACTGGTGGTGCGCGTGTTTGGCCCGTATCCATTCTCCGTTTTCCAGAGGGATCACGTCCAATTCTTCAACAATTTGCTTAAGTTTTTCATCTTCAGCAAACGCATAGCAGAGCAATCTAGCAGCCTTTTCATGCCACTCATCGCCCGTCGTAGGCGACTTCATTCGAGAATCAGGGGTGCTGAGATCTTCCGAGGCCCTCATAAGAATCTCACTATACTCCATCTCTTTCAACCCATAGTAACAGTGGATTTTGTCCAGTTCCGATTTGAGATACCGCTTCGACAGATACTTTTCCGGGTTGATGTTCTTGAAAATTGGGTCACCATTGTCGTCAGCATCTGTCGCTCTCGACTTTCGCACCTCTTCGATCCTGTGTGGGAAGGTCTCGGTGAAGGAGTGCATTAGAGGCGTCTCTATCACTTTACTCTTAATACGTTCGTAGAGCCCAGTCCAGTACTCATCCCAGGGGTAGTCTGACTTCACTGGCAAGTACCTTATCCAGGTGTATCTAAGCAGATCATCAGCACAAAGCTGTGTCATCGCTTTCGCAAATGTGTCGGCAATTCCATCGCGAAGAGCTTGGTTTCTGCTGGATGAGGTAACAATATCTTGACGATTGGCTTGTGTCACCCAATCGGCTTGGATTAAGAACTATGCATGATAAGCTGGTGTGACATAGGAATATCTTGATCGGTGGCCTACCTTGAAACCCATGTTTCTGATGGGCAGAAAAGCAAAAATCTGCTGGGTCTCGACCTCTTCTGGTGCACACCCTTTATTATCTAACGGAAATGCAAGGACAACCTCGGACGACGACCACGATTCTGTAGCTAGTTCCGTTTCTGAATACTCGCGACTCTCATTTCGCGGGAGATTTCGCGCAAGGGACCTAGTAACATGATAGTTATTGATACGCTGTGTTTCGCCGTCTTTATGTCGAATTAATGATGCCCGGTTTCCGTTCGGGGAGGCCCTGATTGAGTAGGTAGCGGAGGAGATGATTTTACTGTGGTCGTTGATAAAGTTAACTTTCACACAGCGAAGGTTCTTCATGAACAACAAGTACGTCTCTTGGATTTCACGGAACTGTTGCATGATAGGATGTCCAGACGCCTTGGTTTCAACATCGAGATTATCGATGAGAAATAGCTTAATCCTTGTGATGCCACTTGGAGGGCGATTCTCCCACTCTTCCCAGACGGGCGATATCATGCCAATTCCAGAGTCGCCACGTCGATGCAGGAAAGAAAACGACTAAATTGCACATGTTAGTGATTGCAACTTTCCATTTTATGCGGAGAATCTCAGGTGCATGGTTGGTTTGGACGTGTGCATCAAGCAGAAAAGAAAAACTAGATCTTGAAGATTGCGAGAGGAACAAAACGAGAGTGAAAATCACATACGAAGTTCTCAGATTGTATATGTACTTTGTAGGCGGCCATAAAAACGGACTTGAATCCAATTCCTTTCTCTCCGATATATCCTTGGACGCCCATCTTCGAGCTCTTGCCAATACTGCAAATGGCGCTGAGATTTTTACGGGTGAAGCCGTCCTCATTGCATTCGACCGTGATATATCGAGGAGAGACGTTGAATGCTACGTAAGGCTCCTCATTGTGAGCCCGAGCTCTCGAGTAGCTGTTATCATCGGCATTCTGAAGCATCTCGAAGACAAAGCGCGCAGAGCTCGTATATAAATTCTTAGACAGCCTATGCATGCTCTATTAGTTCCTAATACCAGCGACTGAGGCGATTTGCCTTACGTGATTACGCTCGATCCGATCATGGCGTCTTTCATGTGAAATGCTCTCTCCACCACACGTCTCGCTTCCGGTGTCATCGTTCGTACTGCATCTTCGAGTTAGTAACCTATAACCTCCAACCCACAACATAGTCAAAGCCTAGGTAAAGGCGTCCGATAACTTCAAATGATCACCAAACATGGACAACCGCGCAACTAGTTTGCGACACTTACAGACATCCTCACTCACATAGCCATGCTCATCAGCTATGCGCTCCACGAGAGCTTTCGCGCCCTCTTCAGAGAGGGGAACCTCATCTTCACTATGGGACATCTTGCCCAACTGAAGCGTCGTTTTCCCAAAGCCTCAAAGTGTGTCCTCGGAAAACCATCGGGGAAGATTCGAGCTCAGAACATCGTTCACGAAGATAGACAGCCCTTGACAATAGATTTGCTTGTTCGACAGATCATGTATCACGGGCCATTTACTTACGATGCAGCCCAGTGCACCGATCCCATAAATACGTGGCCCCAGTCAATATTGGTACAAGGATCAAAACCCCGAAGTCATACTGAGCAGAGGGTTTGCTGGCCGGGTGTCTGCGACCTTATTGGCTGCGTCCGACGGGCCAGACGGAGCATGAGACCAGCCCGAAACAGTGCATTCAGCTCGGCAGCTAACACCGTGATCTGATGGAACCCTGATCCCGGGCCTCCGCCCGGACTCTGCCCAGACGCCTACTGTACAGCCCAGATACTATTTATAAGGCGCGATAGTGTAGGGGGTTCAAAGCGGGAGGTGGGTAGCATCGAATCTGCAAGTCATTGTGATAACGGGTTTCAGGTGTGTTTACTTGGCCAGGCAACCAGTGACAGCAGTGCTGAACATCGTGCCACCTCAAGTCAGACCACCGAGCAAGCGTTCGCCACTCGCTGCAATAATAGCTGCTCTTAATTGTCAACACTCGCCTATCGACATTAGAGCTCTTAGTTTTCCGCCGCTGTCGACCAGCCAACCAAGCTCAAAAGGCGCCATGTGCAGCGCCAAGATATGCAAAAAGTCTGCTTTTAATATCACATGCAGCGTAGGACTTGGTAGGCCTGGTCGTTAGGTGATGGAAACTTCTTTAGTTCGCTTCTCCATATAGAAAGCTGTGGGCTCTCTGATTGAAACATAGCTGAGCAAAGACATCGTGTCAATCACTGTTGAATGGACAGGCTTCTGTTTAGCTCGAAACAATCGGCATTTCACGAACAAAGCGGTCCGTAACGTCGAATGTACCGAAACGTAGAAGTGGTGGAGTGGGTAGTCCTAACTTGGTCAAACAGAGTGTGATGTTGAATCATTCAAAAAGCAACCAACCCCGTCTCTTTTGATGCGAAAAAAATCTCGCTAGCCACTCGTGGCTGGAGTCTAGCTTACTACCCCTCCTACGCCACTTCACTTCCATACTCGACCTGCGTGGACAGATGGATCTCTAATTTTCCGTTTAAAGAAAGAAAAATAGACAATCTTTTGAAGAGACAGTTGCAGATTAGAGTCCTTTGGTTTTGTCCGACCAGTATTCCCCGCACGAGTGAGGCCTTTGGGGGTCGAGTTATCTACGAGACTGCCGTGGCTCTGAATTTCGCTAGGTAGCTGGGCCAGTCAGCGCGTGAGCATTTATCTCAGCAGCCAAGCCCCAGTGCACATTCTACGACGGGGATATCGCAAAGATAAACTCCTAGTCCCCGTCGGTTTCTAGACCTACTCTAATAGACGTCTTCTTGGCTGACTAGTGCCTCGATTCCATTTCAGCCTCAGTCAAGCTGCTGCCTTAGTTCATGTGCAGTAATTTAAGCATAAAGAGTCATGAGCAACCCTCCTTTGAGTAGCGGCTGAGTAGGTCTAATTATGTACACCTAGTGTCAATTCTCATTCGAGATATCTGCTCACAAATACGATTGCCTTGGTTATCGAGATCGATCCATGCCCTAAGTAAAGAGAGAGCAGTTTCGCGATAGTCACAAATAATTATTCTTTTCATTGAATAAGGCCAAATCGAAACAACCACATAGACAATATCACCATACGAAGTCTTTCGCTTGTTGAGGGTGAGTAAGTGAAGACTATCTCAGTCCTATGTCCTAGGAAAGGGTTTCTAACAACACCGAATTGTCACCACGACCTCGCTCATCTGCCATTACAGTCGAAACGCTGCCGACTGTTAGTTCACGCGATTTTGATTGACCAATGAGGGTAGAATTAAGTTCACAGGATAGAGATCATCAAATAAACAAAATGAGACAAGCATGCGTGAGCATCCTGGGGTAACTGACCCTTGTCAATGATTGCTTCTAGCCCAAGATTGAGGGTAGGTAGTGAATAGGCTAAATAACGTTGGATTAGAGAATGAAGACTCTTTATGTGTTGTTGACTTGGAAAATCCTGCCATTCCACCCTTGGTTGTCCCGGCTTTTCAGATGGTTTAATATGTAATTTGTATATCGGTGTTCGTAAGAAGGGTTACTTGCACACGAGGAATGGAATCGACGTGAATGGCATTTCAGACAGTTCCTCTCCCCTCAAGATCTGTGCGGCTAGTATCCTCATCTCTCCATATTGGTGTTCAATATGTATTTTGGGTTGGGAAGGGGCACATGAACTAACGTGGAAGAAGCCTTGGATTGGTCGGTGGAGAATTTTATGTAGGATATAAGTGTTTCTGTAATTAACCCGACGTCTCGCTAATTTCCCTCAGCCCAACATAACACTGTTGCGGGGTGGTAGTGAAGTAATCAGTCGCTTTATAGCAACTCAGCTCTGGCAGACAAAGCTTGAATGAAAGGTTCCATATGAGTGGAGCCAGCACGATGCGCAGTTTGGTGTAGGCCGGGCGCCTTCTAGCACAGCCCCTTGGTCTAACGCCGTGGATCAGGAACGGGCCAGCATGGAAATCAAATTCATAGCCCAAAAACGAAAAGTCTTCTGAAAACCCTTCTGGCTAGTTGCGGCACAGCTCTTGTTGAATTGGATGTTTCGCAGCCATCGCAAGGGCCGAAAGTCCGCCATATCGGCCCCCTCCCATATTCCGATCTTGTCTTTGACTGCTTGGCTGCTCTGACTTGGCATATACTAGAATATCTCCATCGCGAGCTCGACGAAGCTCAGCGATTACGTATTCAAGATGAGCGTGGTTTCCTTTGGAATTCGGTACCCGAGGATCTCAGTGTCTTCTATAATCTCGTGTAACAAAAGAGAGATGGTTTTATTATGTCGCATTGCTTCTTCGAGGAAGGTATTCAAATACGAAGCAGGCGCTGTGAGGACCTCTCTGGTGGTAGGTTGGCGCTTAACAACCATGGCCTCGGCGAAGAGTGCTTGAAGATAACGATGTAGTGTCGAGTGTGTCTGTGGAAAGTCAGCAAGTGTCCACACGGTCCACTCAAGTGTGGTAGCAGTCATGTCATGCCCACCTAGAATGTAGAAGAACTCATTGCGAAGGCGAGGGGAGTGGATATCAAGCTGTCGGCATTCTCGCTTAGCAAGCGAGATCTCGCGCAAACCGTACTATCCGTAGCGCATCTAGAATTCTACAATTCTAGCCTAGCTAAAACGGTCGAATGGGAAAGCAATAGCTAGGCGGCTCGAGCAATTCTCCTTGTGAATTATCTAGTCCTTTCTAGCAAGAGACGTGCCAGCTTCTCGAAACGCTTCAGAAGCCAGGTGTAGGCGCAGGGAAATGAGATGAAAAGTCGACACGCATAGTCTCTTTCACAGTCGATGCGTACTCAAAGTTCTCTGACAGAGGTACATGAGGAAATTCAGCGTAGTTCGATTTCTATCCAAAGGCGAAGGGCGAGCCGGCGCTAGACTTCGAGCAGATCGGTTGTCGAATCAACGTATCATCCCGACTTTCTGGTTTACCAAATTTAACTGGCATGATGATATCTAGAATCGTGTTGTCCAGGCCTCCATATGCTTGTAATGGCAAATTGTTCGACAGCTCTGCTTTCAGGCGTCACAAAAATACAAGATCCAAAGGTCTTGGCATAGGTAGAGGGTGCCGAGACCTAACAGAAACAACGTAGTATGGCGTCATCTTGAAATGGATCAAGGTTATTCATGTGGGAGCCCACGAACTTGCCTCATTCAAGAAGCTTGGGATCATCAGAGCTTTAGTCAGCTCTTTATTGCTTTTGAAAGGAGGATCAGAGCTTGCCAGGGTGATGAGGCTGTTTAGCACAATGCCCCGCACTGTGGCAGTCGTTCTACCATTTTGATCAAACTCCTTGGTACCACGGGTTAAAATGTCAAATAATTCGCCGTAGTCAATCAGAACAAAGCATAGCTGAACGAAGGGTGCTAGAACACTTGTGTGACTGGCGACTTGTGCCGGCATGAGATGGAGTCAAATCAGACGCGGCACCCTTTCCCGTTTTGAATATATTCTTTGATTTCGGGCTAGTCGCCCATGAACTTGCTCAAAGCAGCTTGGTTGTAGGAAATCACGGGGTGTAGCTGAGGGAATCCCCGACAATAAATGCGGTATACAAGGACAGCGAATAAAGTTAGAACAATGATTGTTATCAATAGATGGACTTCAGGTATAGGTGAGCCAGCAATTAGCAATGGCGAAGGTCCTCAAAAGTCTGACATGTTAAAGATGAAGAGTAGCAATAGGTTAAGCTGCGATTGATGCTGTTGTCTACCCGCTCAAGAAACCGCAGGGTCGGGTAGGAGGCTACCATTGATTTGTTCGAAGATGGGCCGTTCGAGTAGAGGTCTGACAGAATCGATATTCTGGGTAATTATTGCCTAGGAATCATTGATGCTAGTAATTAGGGCCAGGAGTACAGACGAAGTGTGAAGTCGAGCTAGACCCCTCCTGATGGCCAAGATACAAGCCATTTGGTGTCACCATAATAGTAAACATTCCAGTACGTTATACTTTCTTATCTAGTCTATCTTAAATATCTATGACGAAACAAACATGGAGTGAAGCACCTTCATCCTGATATTTTGATGCTGCACACGCTCTAAAAGTCCCATGGTCATGGTGATCCCACAAACAGAGCAAAGACACAGTCGCCATTGACTCTATAACTGTTTTCTAAGATCATTGCATTCACATTTGCGACATAATGAACGCACCCTGACCGGCATCAAGATTGATGACGACGAGTATAATAGTTGTCGGTATTATATAGGAGATAATCATAAATATAGAGAGTATTAAAGGTTTTCTATTTTTTTAAATTTTTAGAAATATTATTATGTGATTTCAGGAGAGGAAAGAAGCCGAATGCAGCCTTGAAGGCCTGCTAAAGGGGTTACCTATTACCCTATGACCTGCTGCAGTGGGGACTTGGTTTATTGGCAATACATACATATATATTATAATGGACCTAGTCATGAAGTACAGTCAGTTTGCTACGGCGTCACCATTATTTTTCAAATGTTGGGGAGGTCTGAAAAGGAATCACTTCAAACCTAAGTGCTTAGGGTCCGATAGTCGCACATGAACGTTTAATATTCATAACCGAGAGTTGAATAATTATATATGCTGCAAATCTGTGCGTTGCGGGTGATCTGGTAAGAATCCCTGGCCAGGTTGCTTGGTGGCCCAACCCTACATCTGATACGATTTCACTTGGAGGCGCTAATATTGTGCAATATACTCAAGAATATTGATATGAATCCTTGGATCTCCCGAAGGGAGACTAACAAAGCCCTTATATATATGATTTGGGTTGGTATAGGGCCCATCTATCGGTATGCAAGTAGGTACTTGGTAGTACTAGTCCGCCAGAGGTCCCTAGGAACCCCATACAATGGAGAATATTACTTTATTGAAGACTTCAGACAATCCACAAGACGCTGTTCATCTTTCCAATGATATATTTTTCATACATAACTCGTACCCAATGAGCTAGATCATATAGGCACCTCACTATCCAACAGATCCCCCGTTCTGTACGACCGGATCAGAGATACCAGATAATACGTTATGCGGGAAGAGCCTCAAAGCTCCATCACCTGGGCCACACAGGCCACCACATACCTCTTCAAGTCAGGCCCTTAACCATCAGAGTACATAGCTACAAGTCAAGGCAGCGTACAGGGATGCCCCCAGGCGGTCTTGCCTTGCTATATCAAATTTGCTTTTGAACATTGTTCCTGAGGCAGGTACGTTGTCAAGTGAACCTCATGTGGGACCGCATGGACCATTTAGTTAATGGCAAGAGCGCGAGGGACGCGTCCACCGCGTTCGGTTTGTACCAACCCCCCTGAATCCAGACAGCCCAGTGAGGGAAGCTTGGGCGTCGGTATAGGTAGAGAATCTGTTTGGTTTAGAATTGTTCAAAGATTATAGAATATGCTGCTTGTATATGATAATGGTTTCTAGGCCTTACATATCATGCTAGGCACCCTTTCTCTCTTTTGGTAAGCATATATGAATAATCAAGGAATATAGAACATTAGCATCTATAAAGAGAAAAACCCTTCGTTATGCAGCGTATTGGCTCTTTGTACTCGTCAAGGCATCACATCGCTGAATTCTAGAGCTCCGTGGGAGTGACATGTGTTCATCATGTAGGTACCTTAAGGTAGAAGCAAGCTCCCTATTCTTACCTACCCTAACAGAAAATCCCGTACCACTGTGTAGATGACCTTAGTGCATGCACCTGAATCACCTCACCACTCTGTGCCTTCGCTGCTTCCATCAGTAAAAGTCACACTCTGTGCTGGTTGAATCACTTGCCAGCACAGCTACTGCCACCTCCTGCCCAAGTTTAGGGGACACCTTGAGGGAATGGCGTGACTGACTGAATCTATGTGTCTCTTGTAGCTACGTACCGGTCTGCTCTTGTATTTGGATGGAAGTCGCGAAGTGCGCAACCTTCTGTGTGTAGCTGCAGTTGGTCTCTTGTCTCGCCCATTTCCCTCTTCTCTCCCCTTTCTCTCCCCTCCCCTCCCCTCCTCTTCTCTTTTCCTCTTCTCCCCAGTCAGCCCATTACACACCGAGACCTTTTCTCTTCCCAGATGAATAGCTCACTACTACTTTGGGGCGGTTGTGGATGCTCAGTCGATTATCCCTATTATTATCGTCATCCAGGCTCTTCACCTAGTACAACCTCAATGGACTCACTACCTAGTGCTATGGAGCGGAAGACTCTCCCAGACGCCGAGTCTGAGGCCTCAGATCCTCAGCCAAGCTCTTCCATCAATCATTCGAGCCCTTCATCAAGCTCTGCTAAAACCCGCGCCGGTATGACAGTGGATCCCATCTGGGACGCTTTGTACGACTGGCTCAAGGTCTTGTATCCCAAGTTACGACGCCTTTCTCCTATTGTATCACCACCTGCACCAGACCACGACCCTAACCTCAGAGAGTTGGGCAACTTCCGTGACCAAATTTACGGGTTCGAAAGAGCTGTGACCTTTGTGAGTCAAATTTGTTGGGAGACTCAAAGTGTGCTATTCATGTCGGAAAGCCTTGAGCCTCTGTTCAAGGACCTTCAGGCTGTTGAAAAATTGTACCAGGCATGGCTGCCCATGAACTACAGTCTTAACCAACTTGTATCCGCCCATAGATCAGTGATAAGTGGAGGCGGTCAAGCGTGCTACTCTCTCGTTCGACAGCCTATTCACGCACGTCAGCTGGTACTTGTATATCAGTTAACACGCTCCTTGGGGACTTGCATTAAGTCTGCAATCCAGTATCAGACTTGTCTTCGCGACCAGGTCAATATTCTCTCCCGACCAAGACTCAGACGACTCACTGTTTTGGACCTCCCTACAGAGCTTCTTTTAGAAATTTTTGAGTACGTCAGAGGAGACCTGCACAAGCGTGTCAAGTGCCCGTTCCATGAGTACTGTTATGGTGTCAAGTTCGTCAATCGACAGGCGACAATGGACATCCAGAATTGCCGCCTTACCTGTTGGCGATTTTGCGACCTCACGACTCATCTCCTCATGGATCGAGCCTTTCTTCAACTGCAAACTTACTCCGTCGCTCGGTTTCAAGAGATGTCAGCCCATCCAGTCATTGGTCAGAAAATCCGGGCAGTCGAAGTTTGCCTTGGTGTATACCACCAGGCCCTTGCAGAAAACTTCAGAACCTTCGTCGCCGTGTGGGCAAGGCGTCTTCGCCGCTTGTCTTGTATGTATCCCGTGTTGGATTTTCTTATCACCCTTCTGTTACCACCTATATTAATTACCTAAAAGAGTGTTCACTGAGTCTCTCAAACTATAGGGCTACTTGTTCACAATCCCCGAGCGGCTGCCGAGAACTACCGATCCATGATAAGCCAGAGCCAAGGGGTGGTCAGTAACATGGTTGTCAGAATCAGTAATACACTGCAAGCGTGGCAGGTGTTTGCATCAACCGGCACTTATGACCCTGAGGATATGCCTTACATCACCTCCCTTCAGGACACCTACGAGATATACCGAAAACTATACCTAGATCAAAAGAAAGTTCTCGAAGATGGTACCCTACCCGACACTGTCGCAAGAGCTCTCGCTCGCATGCCAGGCTCAGGACAAGCTGTAATGTTCACCGACTCAGCCTGTAATTGTCGGCAAAAGGAACGGGAGTTATGGCTTGAGGCGGTCATGGACGATCCGACAAGGATTGCGGCGTCCCTTCTTGACACCACCACAGGCATGGAGGTGGAACTGCTTGATCATCGCATCGATCCCACGCCGCCCGTCAACCTCATGGTTGACATCCTAGCAGCCTGGCCACAGGATGGGATTCTCCCCACCAAACTCAAGATCAGCTTTGGCGCAATTGACAATACAGCCCTCCTTGTGCCTAAAGCACAGGCAGTTGAACGTATCCGCCGTGTGGCACGGCGTCTCGATGATGTTTTTGTGGGTATTGCTAAGCAAACCCTTCGCATGATTGGACCTCCGACTGAAGCCAGATATCTCGAGAAGGCAAGAAACGTGTACCAGTTCCTCGAGATCCTTCTTGACACAGATACGATCGCACACCTTGTAGTCAATCTCGCAGGTGTTGGCACGGAAAGCCCAACAGCACCAAGCATCGGGCCTATCCTACTTGGACGTAACCGACCCAAGCTGTGGGGGATCCAGATATTTGGTGCTACTATTACGGGAGATGAGCTGATGCAGGTGAATAATATCCTCGTGACGAGTCCAAAGGGGAGGATCACTGTTGCCCTAGATACCATCTACTTATCAGATGGCGTATGGAGGCAGGCAGTAGAAGCGCTTCAAGCCAAGGTCAAGGGGTTTCTGGTGTTCCACCATGTCGGAGGCGGAGAGGCTCTTTACATGGACAAGGTTGAGTTTGCAAGAATTTTTGGTCGCAACTTAGTCCCGTGTTAGGTAGACTATATCTAGGTTGCCGGGGTTTGGCAGACTACTAAATTGTTTCCAGTCTGAGTATGTAATAATAAAATCTTTGGTGCCCCCTGATTGTGCAGTGATTATGTGGTGATTAATTATACCTTGGTTGAACAGGTGCATCCGTTCACCCCTGACTAAGGCTGGTGTTATCACAGGCACCTACCTACTCAGGGAACAAGGGCCTTAGTGAGCTCGAATCAATTCCTCACGGCGCTCTGGGTATCTGGTATCTAGTCTCTGCACCTAGGTAGTTAATCCGGAAGCCCAAGTATGCACCAGATAGTGTGGGTCAATAACTATATGTTCAAAGTGTCGATGTGTATGTAGGTTTGTTGGGGAGCATAGGCTTCAGATTATCATTGCATTTCTTATCGCAGTCTATATTCATATCTACTTACTCGGAAGGGTTCATTTTCTGACCGCCATGTGCCCACAGCTGCCAGACCAAAATCACCTTTCAGCAGTCACTTATGAATCTGTTTTGAAGTATGCCGCTACAGCGTCTTGCTACAGGGGTCCATCGCCTGTAACCGCCTGAAGTTATAGGGGTACAACACCCTAGTCACAATGGTAGGAACCTCTCAGGTATGCATGTGAGCCTCCTTCCTTCAGGCCCTGAGTAGAGGTAGGGACAGCACCTGCAATCTGGATGCTGCATTTGCTGTCTAGGGCAACTTCCAGAATTATATGTGTTGCGTACCTACCTAGGTAGGTCCCTTACGTAAATACTCAACCGGGAACTTCCACCGAGGAACTCACGCGTCACAAGTTGAAGGTATGGAACAAGGATAGAGCAGGAGCCAGTCCTCATAGCTATCTGCCTATGTATCTAGCATGTAGGTACCTAGGTACGAGGTAGACACCCTAGAATGCCCAGCAACCTGGTGATGGCGGGAAACGAGGGTTGACTGGCGGATCGGGCTGTGCTAGCAGGCAGTAGAGGCATCACCCTTCACGCTGCTGAACTTAATCAATTCGTCAATCAACTCGCTTATGTTGCTTCAAGCCCGGCCATCCATCATGACCCATGCTCTCCCTGGTGAATATCAAGAGACCACACTACGCATAGCTCGGGAGAAAGTTCATTCAAACATACCACTTCGCACTTAGTGTGCGCGAATAAATCGCCTCATAATCATCGTGGGAAGAAGATGGGTATTATTCAATTTTGAATCTAGGACTTGGACACGGCCACCTGCACCATCACCATCGTATAGAATGCATAACGCCATCGCATAAATCATAAGATAACATAAGCATACGCCTAGCACTAGCCTAAACCAGGGGGGCAGCAGGGTGATTCTAATCTATCTGACCTCGAGTTGCCACGCCGGTCTATCTGGGTCCTGTAACCTCGCCAACTCGAGTAATAAACGATACATGTAAATCACCACATCAATCTGGCGGAAAGCTTGAGCGAACCACTGCTGCCCCCTCTCTGCGATCTCTCTAGCGCGCTTCTGCCCATTCTCCGTCGACGTCAGGTAGAACACCAACTCGGGCAGCTCTTCCATGTGCTGGCTGACCGGTATATAGTGCACCCACGGCAAGAGTCGCTCGTCATGCCACTCGCGGATGATCGTCTGCTTCAGTGGCAGCGACTTAGATGCGAGGAGCTTGTAATACCGACCGCTGATCCCGTTTCCGTCGAGGTCGAACACCAGCCGCGAATGATAGGGGCGGCTCCCGCTTGCCCATGGCTTGCGCGTAAAGTACTGGCGCTGCTCCCTGCAGGCTTGAACATCGCACTGCAGCACCTGGGCAAACGCGACGTCGTATAGTCGACCATTCAAGAAAGACGAATCCTCTCGGCTAATCACGCCCTTCTTTTCTCGCAGATAGGAGAATGTCCGGTGTTGGAGATTTTGCGCGAGCTCCACGAACCGTTGCCGGTGCAAGCTGTGCCACTCTCCCGGGCGGGCACGGCCACCGGTTGTAGACCCAGCCCAGTACAGATTGTTCTGCTTCTTGTCCCAATCAACGTCCGTCTCGGTATGGTAGGCGAATCGATCTTCTTCGATGTACGCCGTGCTCGGATATAGAATATCACCCATTGTCGAGGGCGCACCATTAGACAGCACTGGCACTAATCCTTCTATCAAACGCAGAGACTCTGGGGCGGCAAGGAGGCCGTGCGAGTCGCTATACTCGGGGTGTCGACACAGGTCCATAGTTGCCTTGCGGTCCGTTACGAACGGCAGACCATAAGTTTCTACTGTGGATGTTCCTGGACTCTTCATTTCGCCTTTCTTGAGAGAGCAGAACTGTGTCAACACTTCCCAGGCACGCTCGCCTCCCCGATTGGTTATAACAGGCTTTATTGAATTTGCCGATAAAGGAGGGATCATGACGGTGGGCTCGTCCAGATGGTTAAGCAAAAACTTCAAATCCATGGCTACCGGGATCTTCTCGGTGACTCTATTAAAGAAATGCGCGTTATTCCTATCGTTCTCACGTCCGTGGTGGCTGCATTCAGTTTGGGCCGGCTGGCCCGACATTACGCAGCTCCATAGCTCATGGTCCGGTTCATCATACGCTACAGACATGATATCAAGGAATTCTTGACCGCTCATTCTGAGGAAAGGAGCAACGCCCTCCGATATTATGTCGAATTCGTCGATGATGGGAGATTGGTGCTCTTGTGCAAACTTGTACCACTCCTCGAACCCATCAGGCGGCTCGAACCCATAGCGGCGCTGATATTCGGCATAGGCAGCTGCATACGTACTCGATTGGTTTCTAAGAAGACTATCAAAATTTGCATTGGCCTCACGGATCAGCATTTCCACAGGATGCTTCTCGGCATGTCTTATCGCCGATGACTGTGCGAACTGGATAGCAGCCAGGTCGGATAAGTAGGGAACTAGAGGTATGGCAGCCAAGACTAGAAGTGTCAATCTTGCTTTGGCTTGCTTGGGCAGTAGGTATACCACTTGAACGAGTGCGAGCAAGGAAGCTAGAGCGACCATCAAAGCGCGAGTGTCCGTCGGCTGCATGAATGGATCACGAGTGGCGAGGAGACTGAAAGTACCGGCCGCAGCTGCGACTAGCCATGAGCTATTCCGTGCCTGAAAACCTGTCAGTATTTCTTACGGCACAAAAGGAAGTCATACGTACCAATTGCGACGTGAAATACCACATGAGGGCTTTGATAGGCCCCAACAGCAACATCTCTACAGCATTGATGCCAGGCAAGCCAAACAGGTATGATTCTCCGCCGAGCGCAGCGACTAGTAGGGCCGCTACACGTAGCGCCAGAGGTGAAACTACATGCTCAATATCAACGCTCCCAAGCCAATGAGACCTCTGGTTAGGTTGAGGAGTAAGCAAAGTATATGCGACAAAGAGAGCAGCTAGAGGCGCTGCCGATATCGCATAGGCGATCGGATCCCATTCTGACAATGCGGCGATAGCCAACACGGCAGTCAACGTGGTGCCGAGTATGTTATGTCTCAATATAGCGGAGAGCGAAAAATGATGTCCCGCAGGAGGATGAGGGCCAGGTCTCAGATACCTATGAACGATGGCGAGAAGTGGTGCTAGTGCTGGCTGTTCCTTGTGTCAGAACCATCACCAACGCGCATTTACGGTATCGTGGGTCAGCCACTTACAAATAAGATGATAATACCTCTCTCAGCTCGAAAAATGCTGCAAACAACGATGCATGCGGCTATTATCCATAGCGATATTGAGGAAGGTGCTTGGGTTTCACTCGACTTCTCTGAAATGCTCTTGACTAATGGCAAAAGAGCTTCAACGGAACTGTCCACGTTTCGACGTCGCTTTGCGATCGCGAACACCACTGGTACCAACATCCAACACAGTAACTCTGACGGCAGCTCAGACTGTTTCGTTTCCGAATAGCATACTATCGAACCAAGTACCAGAGCGGCGCTAGCTGACCAAGTAATGTGCTCCATGAGATTCCATAACGACGCGATGCTCTGCAACTCGCCGAGTTTTGTTGTTAATCCCTGAGGCATGCCGATTGAAGACGATACGTGATAACGAGATTGTCCCACTCTAGTCGCAAGTTTCGCATTTTCGCAGGTGTCCGCCGAGGGGAGAGTTATTACATTTTATGCCTAGTCAAAAGGAAAAAGCAAAATAATAGACTTTGCAACCGATAAAGTAGAATCTCCTGCAGCCTAGGCTGCAACATTAAATCAAGTCAGCGAACCAACCTGTGTTGGTTAGGTAATTGGCTGAAACTCTGCGAAATCCTGTTTGCTGATCCTTCATCTCCTTGTTGAATCCGGCGACAGGCCAAGCCACGCTAGGTCTGGCTCCACGACCTGTCCACGCGCGTCAGATTCGACACTCACGCGATCAAGAAAGCTCGACATCATGAGGGACCTCGACGGTATAGATATGCACGCTGGCGATCTATACTTTGCCGTGATTATGGGTGATCCCAAGCTGTGGCGCAATTGTGATTCAGAGGTAACCATGTACCCGGTTGACTCTCATTCATGTACCTCAGTGCTGTGTACAGCGCATCCTCTCCGCTTCCCAACGACGACGACTACTGATTCTTCTGCAGCCATGCTAATGTACGATAACGCGCAACCTCGAACTCCTCGCGAGGCGGTGCCGACCGTGGTGAGTGATATCGCGTTCTATTGGCCAGAAACAGCTCGAGTTTGAGCATAAGCATGCTTCTGCACGCAGTCTACCCATTCTAAGAGTAACGGGAAGCTTATCGCAATCCCCGGACGAAATGAGCACCTAGGCTGCACAATTCTATCAGCTCGAGCGTTTGCTATATTAGACTCGTACGCAATTTTATATTTTCATGAGCGAAGATTAAATTGTAACCTTTGCAGCACAACCTTCTTTTCAGTCCGTGCGCCCTGCCTTGTAACGGCGTGATTGGTCGCGCTCCGCATCGCCTCGGTATTCCAGAATAACCAACAACCTTATCAGTCACAGCCAGCTACCTTGATGACACGAACAACGACCGCTGTGCGCACACTCGCGCAGGTTAGAGGCATCGAAACGTCACGTGCGAGTTGCATCGCGCGTCTTCAGTGTGGTTGACGACCAGCGCCCAATGCAAGGCACTTTGCGCAGTGATGTAGTGCTGTCGGAATGGAAACCCAGCCCACTGCAAGCCCCATTTGATAAGTGGACATGTTACGAGGGTTGCTGAAGATGATTATCTGTATTTCTAATCCGATGAATGGCTAATCTAGCGACAATAAACGTGTATTCTCCGAGCAGCTACGGAGCTAACAACTTGACTTGAATGCAACCGAGGTACATGGTAGTTGAATTTTCAAAGAAGAGGTTTTGATTCGTGAGTCTATGTCGCCTTACCCATGGAGGCGATGTCTGCGCAAGGTACTTATAAAGAATCTTCACCAGGGAACATGGGCTACTTTTCCATCTTCGGAACAATGTTCCTCTCGGTGTTGCATCATACTACCCAGGTTGCCCAAGACTGGGCCGTGGGCGACGGTGATTCGCCCCTGTCGTGGGGCATCAGTAGCCGCTGCTCGGCAGATTTTGGCCCTGAGGTCCCCAAATGCATTAGTAACTAGCCAGCGATTCAAGGCGATTCACACGATTCATGCACCGGCAGAAGAGTCCACAACATTCTTGAGTGCTTCGAAGTCGACTTATTTTGACTCGGGTCCTGAGGCACGCTTATAAATTCTATGGTTCAACTTATGACCGAGAAGCAAAAGTTTCCACAAATGTGGTGTCATTGCCCACAATAGGCGAGTATATAAGCAGCCATGCCCATTCCTTTGAGCCCTCAGTAATAGTAATAGAGAGCCTATGCAGCAGAGAAGAATTCGACGTAATTAAGACGATCTAAATACCAATTCCATCTTGATCAGCGCCTCGTTTCTCTCGTACGAATATATCACCAATTTGTAAGACAACCATGGCGAAAGAAGTCATCGACAACGTCGGTGTGGAGGGTATCAGCTACTACTCACCACTACAGGACCCTCCTGCCGGTACCGCACTAGCCTCCAAGGCGGAAGATCGCACTATCCCCAAGCTCTTTACGCCCATTACTATTCGCGGTGTCACATTCCCGAATCGTATTTTCCTATCGCCCCTGTGCCAATACTCGGCGAAGGATGGCTACGCCAACGACTGGCACTTGACGCATTTGGGCGGCATTCTGCAACGCGGCCCTGGCCTCACCTTTGTCGAGGCGACAGGCGTCCAATCCCGCGGCCGAATCACCCCGCAGGATGTCGGTCTATGGGAAGATGGTCAGATTGCGCCGTTGAAGCGGATCACCGAATTTGCGCGCTCGCAAAGCCAGAAGATCGCTATCCAGCTGGCTCACGCGGGCCGTAAGGCAAGCACTATTGCGCCGTGGTTGTCGTTTAACGCGGAGGCCGTTAAGGAGGTCGGCGGTTGGCCGGACGATGTCTGGGCGCCTTCGGCAACCCCCTTCGTCGCTGACGTAAACCCGACGCCCAAGGCCATGACCCTAGAGGATATCGAGCAGCTCAAGCGCGATTTTGCCTCCGCCACGAAGAGAGCGGTTGAGGCTGGTTTCGACGTGATTGAGATTCACGCAGCACACGGTTATCTCCTGCACGAGTTCATGACGCCGGTCGTCAACAAGCGCACGGACCAATATGGTGGTTCGTTCGAGAACCGCGTCCGCCTTCTACTAGAGATCGTGGAGGAAGTCCGCAAGGTCATGCCCGAGAGCATGCCTCTCTTCGTTCGTATCAGCGCTACGGACTGGTTCGAGTTCGATGAGTCTTCGAAGGAAGAGTTCCCCGAGACATGGACAGTGGAGCAGTCGCAGCGTCTAGCGCCACTTCTCGCTGAGCGTGGTGTCGACTTGCTTGACGTCTCGTCAGGCGGTGCGCACTCGAAGGCCGCGAGCGCCATCAAATCCGGCCCTGCGTACCAAGCACATTTCGCCGCGGCTATCAAGAAGGTAGTTGGCGACAAGTTGATTGTCTCCGCTGTCGGCGGCATCGATAATGGCAAGCTTGCGGAGGAGGTGCTGCAAGGCAGGGACGGCGACACCCCAGTCGACACCGTGATGGCTGGCCGCTGGTTCCAGAAGAACCCTGGCCTAGTCATGAAGTTTGCTGATGAGCTCGAGGTTGAGGCGAAGATGGCGAATCAGATCGGGTGGGCATTTGTTGGAAGGGCTGGTAAGCCGAAGAAGACTAAGAAGTTATAGATGACAGTCATGAAATGGCTATAGATAAATGAGGGGGATATGCCCATGATAGAAGAATGACGGATGGTTCATTTGAGGATATAGAGTGAAAATATAATGAATAATGATTTATACATATTCCTAGTCTTGAGAGTTTGCTGAATTAGATACCTCCGCGTCTATGTAACGAGTTGAGTGGTGATTGGTGTCGGGTTTTTATTGCTACGAGCTACTAGCGGCAGAGATGTGTATACGGGATGCGCAATGCTGTTGAAACTTATGCAACGGATCTTGTATTCAATCACTACATTTATCCACCCAGCTCTGGATTTTATCTGTGCCAACTACGAACGACCAGCATAGCTTAGCAAAATCGTCAAAATCCCGCGACGGGTATTGCGCTATCACGGGTTGGGGTGTCAAGGACGGCACCATGAGAGGGGATTTGGCATCGCCCCGTGCCAGCTTGAACCATTTCACTGCAGAGTCGGCATCCCATAACCCGCGTCGCACGGTGCAAACGACATATCCCCCACAGTCAGCCCGACCCGATCTCATTATCTGGAACGTGTTAAGGGCAACGTCTATTATGAGGTACGTCCGCCGAACGCTTTCCGTCAAGATCCAGAGCTGCCAGATCTCCGTGGCTGCGTCGTAGTCGTTGTGGAATTCCCCCCGATGCCCCCAAAAGTGTATGCCGGTCTCGGTCTCGGAGGTCCCGTACTGAAGCATAATCTTCATAGCAGTGCCGCTGCACCGTCTGCCACATCTGCCCTGCCCACGACCGAAGCGTGGGGATCTGCGTCTCCGCGGACGCGCGCATGCGCACCGAGCCGTCGAACAAACGGATGAACACGTACACGAAGAGCGAATGCACACGCGCCAGGTGCGCCCATATCTCCTGGATACCGCGCACGGCCGGGTTCACGGCGTGCTCGGTCAGCGCCGAGGCGCGGTCATCTGCGATCTGCAGGATCGTCTCCTTGGTCGCCGGAGTCCGGTGCGTGTATGTCACGAACGTGGTGAAGGCATCCTGCACGCACGTCGGCATGCCCTTATCGTATAGGCGCCGGTGGACGAAGTCGCACGAGCCGTGCGTGGCCCACGATTGCAGCATCTTCTCGACTTCGCTGATGAAAGGCTCCATCTCGACAGTCGTCACGCAGTCTGCGTGGTCTTGCTTGTGATGCATCGTGAAGGTCTCGTCGCAGAGGAAGAAAGGGGTACATGATTTTTTAGTCTCAATTGCAAGTTCTTGATCTGAGAACGGATCGGGAGCAGGAGCTACTGAGGCTGGTATATCTGGGTTTATCGCCTCGTCTAGGAACACCCTATGGTGGTTCCCTGTGGCTGCTGGTTCCCAGGGGTCGAAGCCGGACTGGCCACTTCCCAATATATTGAAACTATCATAGTTATTAGAGCCGAAGTAGTCGGTTAAAATTAAATCTCCTTCCTGTTCTCTTTGACTGGTCAAAGTCGCGACATAGTTCTGAGCGTCTTGAGTCTCATGAGCTGTGCTTAGATCTCGACGTCTTTTCTTAGTTTGCAGGTAAGTGCAGTCTACCTTAACCGCCGGAGGCTTGATTTTCTATTTTAGGCAAGATCTCAGCTTTTAAGATATGTTGCGGGAGTTAGTCGTAGGAGTTCTCGCATATAAAGAGATGTATATATTAGACATAAGGCAGTTAAATCTCGGGCTTAATTATTTCTTTTATTTATATTTTTAAAACACTTTTATGTTTTATTACCTAGACCTCGGTATTTGGCTTAGGAAATATAGAAATATATATATAGAGGCGACTATTTTAGTATAACTTTTGCCTACGACTTCTACTAGTCTTAAACTAATCCTATTATCTAGGCTTGTTTTTAGCTAGGGAAACCTAATTATGCGGGCTACCGACGATAACATCTTTTATATATAAAGTTAACTATATTAAATATATAAGAAACTAATAGCTATAAGTAAAAGGTTAAATATAGTTTTATAGTAATATAGCTAAATAACTCTTTTACTTAAGGATTAAGACCTATAAGAATATTTTTAGTATATTAATAATACGTATTATTATTTAGTTAGGTTGTAATATATTATAATAGCCTAGTATAAATATAGTAACTTATTAAAAGATTTATAATAAGATTGTAGTAAATTATCTAATAGTTTAAAATAATAGTAAAGTATTAAAATAATACTAGTAGTAATATATTTTAAGAAATTATTTAATAAAATTTTTATATAGCATTAAAATAGATAATTAAAGAAAAAAGATATATTAGCAGATTTATATTTTGTTAAATTATAACCTTTTTGTATAAGTAGACTATACTAAATACTTATAAACGCTTAAAGATTTATATAAATATATAAGCTACTTAAATATAAGTTTAGATAAAAAACTTAGACTATATTAAAAAGAGGATATAATATATTATTTTTAATAAAGTCTTTATATATATTGCTAGTTATATATAGGTATTAAATACTATTAGACTAGAAATGCGACGAGAAGGGATATAAATAATACTAACCGACTAACTTTAACTAAAATAAGCTTTTAAATATGTTTTAGCTATATATTAAACACTTTAATAAAAATAAATAAAGTAGATAGATATATTAAGCAGTATATTAGTAATATTAGATACTTAAGAGTTAAATAAATATAATAAAGGATATTATAAGGTACACCAAGTTATTATATAATTATATTTTAATAAATAATAAGAGGAGAAATTAGTTTAAAATAGTATGTTTTAAAACTCTAGCAATAAGGTAAAAGGTAAAATAGGAATAGTAATTAGTCTTAAGACTACTAGTAAAAATGTATTTCTAAAGGCTTTACTACTGTTATAAAACTAAAGCTTATAATATTATAAAAGTGAGATCTATAAAAAGAGAGATAAAGTCGATTAAAAAGGTAGTCTAAAAGATAGTATAATTTAATAAAAGACTACTACCTATAAGTTTAGGAGGGGTAGACTAGCCAGGTCTTTTATATAGTATAGTTACTACCTAAAGTATCTTATGCTTACCTTATTGTGTTATAAAGTATAGTAGGCGGTATAGGGCAGTAATAAAAGGTTTGCGCTTATAGTCTTTTTTTATATATCTTTTCTAGATTAAGCCACCTACTTTATCTACTACTACTATTATTATTATTAGCCCTAGTCCCTACTGCTTATTTTAGTATATTAGATTACCTAATCTAGCCTGGTTTTAACCTAAATTAACTCTAATTAGTTTAGAATTATTATTATAAGTCTTACTTAGTTTATTTTTAGTATATCTTACTACCTTTTCTAGCTCCTTTTATTTTTGCTAACTTAGTTAGGTTAAGCCCTTTAGTTTTAAGTTGTATATTAGCTTACTTTCTGCTTTTAATCTAATTTGTTAATTACCTTTAAGCTATATATACTATTTATAATATATCGCTCTCGTATTTGTATATAATATATAATTACTTTTATATAAAACTCTTTTACAGCTAACTATAATTATACCTAAGAAAATAATACTCGGCTACAGATATATAGTGTGTAGCCAGGTCTTTATATCTCTTATAGAAGCCCTGGTTATTATACTGATTACTTATAAAGACCTAGCCAAGTTTTAGGCCATTATATTAGCAGCTTTAACCTAGTAAGTCTAATATATATAGTATTAAATATTTACTATATTAATAGGCTATAGGTGTAAATAGATTAAATAAGAGGTTATATTACCGCTATTACTATATTTATAGAATTAGATATATATACCCCTTAATAAGCTATTATAGTTTATTTTAGAGATTAAGGTTACTAATATATTAGGTGTTTTAAATAACTATTTATAGTTAAAAGGAATTAAATATAATATATATTTTGTTTTAATAAAAAGAATAAAAATATATCGATATCTTTATTATCTAGGCTAGCTATTAATAGACTATATAAAAAAAAATAAGCTTAATAGAAAGTAGTAAGAGACAATTATTGTTTAGTAAGCTATTTTATATACTATTTTAATAATAAGCTGCTATTTAAAATAGTATAAATAAAAAAGAAAAAATAGAATAGTGGTTAAATAGAATAACTAAGCTTTAAGACTATATTATATAATAGAAATATATTATAAATAGTACTTAAAAAAGATAATATTAATAAATTTACTAAGATAAAGCTAATACTAATACTATTTAATATACTAATTTTATAGTAATAACTATAAGTATTTTAGTGCTAGCGGTAATAGCTTAAAAAAATTAGTCTTTATTATAAGAAGGATTATATATAGTTTATAAATAGGCTTATAAAGCTTACTAGTGTTAACTAGCAGTATTAACTTTAACTAGCAAAATATATATAATAACTAGTTTTTATAAAGTCTATTACCTTTTTAGTTACTTAAATAAAGTAGAATTTAATTATATATTATAATATTATTTTAACTTTAATTATTAATTAATTTATAAGTAAAACTGTAAAATTAAGTGTAGTTTATATACTTTACACTATAAATATATAGATTAAATCTTTAGGCATTATAATTAACACAAAAGGGAAAATGCTTTATATTAATTATTTTTTAATAATATCTTATAAAAAATTATCTTATATAATTACTTTTAGCTTTATTATAATAAGATTAATTAGGTTAATATATATTATACTTAAATATAATCCCTATAGAATAGCTAAGTAATATATTTCCTAAAGCTTATACTCGATACTATAATTAGTATACTTTTTTTATATATAGCTTTATAATAAAGCAATCTTATTAAAGCTCTTAATTTTAATATAAAGCTAGTAGATAAAGGCTAGGTAACAAAGGATACTATTATCTATTAGTAGCACAACTTAGTTATAAAGCTTTAGCTAAATAGCTATATTATAAGGGTAAAACTTTAGTAAAAGCTAGTTTTTAAATATAAGATAGTAGTACTATAAAAGCTAGTTTAGTAGTAATTATAGAAGCCTATATAAATTGTATAAAATAAAAATACTAAATAATATATACTTTAAATATAATAAGCAATATATACTAAATAGTAGTTAATTAGCTACTATAGTATATTAGCTAAGGATAAATATTATATCTATATTAAATAAGGCAGGTTATAAAAGTAGCACTTAGATAGGACTTTGCAGCCTTAATTATATAAAAAGAACACTTATTTTTAATATATTAGGCAACCAATATTATTATTTATTAATTTTAAAATAATATAAAAAAGATTAATATAAAAAGGATTATAGTATTAATATAACCTATTGTTTTATTAATATAAGCTTACCTTAAGGAAATTATTTAGCTAAATACTTATATAAAGCTAGCAGGCAAACTATATTACTATATGTGCTAATATAATTATATAATTATTATATTTATATACCTTTCTTACTATTAGGCTAGCATTTAAAGGGGGTATTTTAACACTTACTAAATAGTCTAAATTAATTAAAAGAGTATTTTTAAATATTAATAGCCTAGTAACTATTTTAAGTTTAAATACTTACTAGTCTTATAGCTAAATGATATATATATTAGAATAGGTTACTTTAACCTCCTAAAACGCTATTATCTTACCTATAAACGCCTCTATTATATCTTTACCAGCTTTAAACAGCTATTAAAAGCCCTTTTGCTAGTTAAAGTATTTTTTAAATAAGGGCACTTTATATAATAATATAATATCCTAAAATCTAATTTGCCTAAACTATTATTTAATCCCTATATTAATAAAGTCGTAAGTTGCTACTAAAGCGATAGCGAGTATTAAGTGCATAGGTAAATATAAAAGGATTATTAGCTTATTA
>NPFG01000194.1:0-67787 GCA_002288965.1 Xylaria sp. MSU_SB201401 | reverse complement strand
TATTTTATATATAAAATCTTTAAACTTAGATATCTTACCTTATATAGGGGCTAAGGTAAATAATTCTATTAAATATATAAATTTTATATTATTTTCTATATAAAACTTCAAATTAGACTTTTATAGCTATTTTTGTTAATTTATTATAATTATTACAAGATGGTGTAAAAGGTGGCCGACTAGGCCGGGTGGCCGGTTAGGTGGGCAGGGGCTCTAGTTTCTTTTCTACCTACTACCTCCCCTGCACTATACACGTGTACACACACATGCCGGCGGTACCTTTTCTTGGCCGAGGTTGACAGGGTAGTGTGCATTGTACTACCGAACTGACAGTGGTAATTATGAAGCCCTGCAGAATGTCAAGTCTGGGGATTAGGACTCAATATTGTTATAGAGTATCTAAATACTTATAAAGTCTTTAGGTTTTGTGAAAAAGGCCAGAGAACAGGACATAGAAAACGGGCTCTAGTCTACTTGAAAGTCCCTAGCTCTAAAATGCGCCACTCATACATTACGATTGCATTAGGGGTTGCCCAAGTCCGTCCAGGCACAGCCGCCTGCAGGACGTGATCACACTACTAGTGGCGGGTAGGGTACATCCAGTGATAGGCTCAGGATAATAGCCAGATCCTGGGACAATTCATTATTCGCTGTTGGGAGGCATCCCAGTGTATATGCCTAGTACAGTATATTATACTTAAACACTGTATCTTATACGGCTATAATTTACCACGAAAGTCAACTTCTTTTATGCTAACTTGGACTTACGGTACAGTAAAGCATGTACAAATTGAAAGTTGTTTGTACCTACTTAAGTAGGAGGTATCTGTATCTGTAACTGCCCAGGTGCAGTTTAATCACCCAACTTAGCCCCATAAGCAAGCACCAAACGCAGCGCTCCACCTACTGTAGGTAGTCTTTCAGGTTTGAAGTACACTAAGGGCGCTACAACTACTAATCGGTACCTACGATAGACGATTTACTGGGCTGTACGCGTCGTATCCGGGTGTACCTTTACAGTAGAGTTCCAAGTCAGGGCCACACCACACAAAGCGAAGCAACTTGGCAATCGGCCACCTGCGACTTACCACTTATCCAACCTCGCTCCTAAGACCCTCTGACCCGTCAATCCTTGCCTCCATCCAGACTTGTTTAGTCTAGGTTACTTCTCTTGTCGCAAACCACTCTCTGTCGCCAGCCTGTCTCGTCCTCGATCAATCCTTCTTCGCTCATCGACCCAGTCTCCTGGATCTGAACTGCCCATGGCCACTCCCCAATAGTCGAATCATCTTTCTCAATTCCGATAGCGACTCTGTACCACGCCACATCACTCTCTTTACCTATCGATATAGACGCAGTCGGCTACATTGTCGTCGTCTCTTCCGACGAGCCAACCCAACTCGCGTCCATCGCTGTTTCGAGCCACCGGGGCACCGTGACTTCTGCTGGTCGAAAGCGCATCAAACGTTCGAGGCTTTTCCGCCGCCTACCTCGCCCGGCGCGAGTTTGCAGACTCGACCCCAACATTCGTTTTGTTATTCCCGTGACCACATTCCTTACCGGCCACCTGGCGCATCTACTCCAACATGGCCATAGACGATAAGTACGACTATTCCTTCACGACAGCGCGCCTCGGCCCACTCCTCCTCGATACCTCGCTGATATTCTTCGCACCTTGAATTTCACACAGAACATTAACTAACGCGGGATCTGCGTCAGATATATCGGGCTGGGCTTGGCCATTTCCTCCAGTCTGGTGCTCGGTAAGCAGATAGATCTGTATTTCTTCCGTGGACCAAACTAATGTCATCTCACAGGCGTCAGCTTCGTCATTACAAAAAAGGTATAATGGTACCGAGACTGTACATGATGACCATCCAGGTCTTCAAGCAACAGTTGTATCGGCGGACACCGTGCTGACTCGGGCTAGGGCTTAATACAAACGGAAGAGAAGCATGGCTTCAAGGGAGATGGGTTTAAATATCTACTAAATGCCACATGGTGGGCTGGCAGTTTGACAAGTAAGTCTCTATTCTTATATGGACGGTAACTTCAAGACTAATTCGAGATAGTGGTCTTCGGGGAGCTCTTCAACTTTGCCGCATACGCCTATGCCCCTGCGATTCTAGTGACGCCGCTGGGTGCATTGTCCGTTTTAATAGGCGCTGTCTTGGGCTCGTATTTCTTGAAAGAAGAGCTGGGAACACTCGGAAAGCTCGGTTGCGCTATCTGCCTCCTCGGTGCTCTTAACATTGTACTCCACGCACCCCCTGACGAGGAGGTCGAAACTGTCGACCAGATCTTGGAGTACGCGCTCCAACCAGGTAAGAAAAGAGTTGCGTCGGTCACCTGACATCTTGTACGTAAACTAATGCGTCGGTAGGGTTTTTGATATATTCTCTCATCGTCGCCATTTTCGCCGTTGTCATGATCTATAAAGTTGCGCCTGTTCATGGTAAAAGCAACCCTCTGATCTATATGTCGATCTGCTCCACAGTCGGATCCGTCTCCGTCATGTCCATCAAGGCCTTCGGCATCGCGCTTAAGCTTACTTTTGCCGGAAACAACCAATTCACGCACGCATCGACTTATGTCTTCATGATTGTGACCAGTGGTTGCATCCTTACGCAACTGAATTACTTCAACAAGGCACTTAGCCAGTTCCCTACCTCAATGTAAGACTTCAACTTCAGTGTCATATTGGCGCACGAGCCTCGAGTATCACTGACAGATTTCTAGCGTAAATCCGCTGTACTATGTCACATTTACAACGGCGACCCTCGTCGCTTCCTTCATTCTCTTCTCCGGCTTTAACACAACAGATGTTATTGGAACCTTCTCCCTGCTTTCCGGGTTTCTCATCACCTTTGCTGGTGTTTACCTGCTTAATCTTTCCCGAAAGGATCCAGATGGGATGAAGATGCTTGCCGGCCAGAGCAGTGACGCTTTGGGCACCGACATGGTATCGAGCATCCAAACCCGCCTTAGCATGCAATCTAGACGAAGCCAGGATCCGCGGGCTAGCATAGGAAGCCGAGGCCATTCCGATAGAGAGGGTCTGATGCGTGCGTATGATGAAGAGCAAGCACACGGCAGCTTTGGAGATGAAGACCACAAGGGCATGTCAAGGATGCAGAACGGTATGAACGGACACGCCGGAAGAGCCTATGAAACGATCGAGATGGAGAATCGCAACTAGACTTGCCTAGTGGCCCGGTATATTTTATTCAGAAAGACATTCTATACGTCACTTGCGCAGACGTTCGCCCATATCATACGACCGAATTGTATATTTCTCTCCTAAGCGATTCATTTTTCGACGAATTAGAACGCCTGTCCGACGAGAATCGCTTATGAATGGTATCATGCTTTGACGTTATGTTTTCGTTTCTCCGAGATTTAGAACCCTCATTGGTGAGAAACGCCCTTCTTTTATTCTATACGATAATTGCCGTGGGATTATGAGGAACCCGGCTCAATATTCCTTTTTTTTTTTTTTGGTGTAGGAGTCATAGAGAAATCCGGGGCATATGCGTGCGCCAATTGCTCAAATGAGCAGGGAAGGGATGCGGAGAAAGAGGCAAGGAAACATGGGTCTGGAATTCATATATTCGGCGTTCTGGGGGGTTTTTATCATTCTTCTAGTTGGGCTGTGAGAGATAAAAAGGTTACCACAGCCCGGAGACTGGAAGAACATAGGTTTTGTTGTTTGGTGTTGTGTTATTGTTTTTACCTCTCGGCCATGTACAGCTACACTACCTCTAGTCATCATCATCAACGGCAAGCTGGAAATCTAAAGGCTGGCAATCTCGCGATTGAGATGTGCTTTGCCCTTACTCTTAAATCTAATGTGCTATTACATGTCATCTTTCGTGCCCCAGTCCCTTGCATAGCCTTATGCAGCCGTACCAGGATTCCAAGTTGAGTGCGGGCCTTATTGGGCGGAATCGCTTGGATATAAAAGACAAATGTATGTGAAATGAAATATAGCTGCTATTACGCTGCCGGTGAATTTGTTGGTCATTTACGACTTAATTATTAACGGGTCACTCATCAAGTCATTAGTTGGATTAGTCCACGCATATTTCATTGACTCATGATGATCGATTGCCTATCGTAGTAGTTTTACGTGGTCTACCATCATCACTATAGGAGACACACCCGAATACAATCATACATTTGACGCATCTCAAGTTTCTGATCTCAGGTTATTTCGTGAATTTCCCTCCGTGCCAATGCAAATGATCAAAAGACGCCGAAATAGTTTGCCGTTTGCAGATCCCACCATTCATTTCCCAGTTTATCTACTTTTCTACACCACCAGAGAGAGCTTTCTAGATTGAGGAGTCCAGCACCGACCGACTCAATCCTAACCCTCGACGGGAGCGGCCTCCTCACTAGCCTCTTCCTCAGCCGCACGGGCAGCCTCGGCTTGGGCTTGGACCTGGGCGGCCTTAGCACCGTAGTCCTGGCTCATGGGCTGGACAACGCTGGCTTCCTCTTTGGGCTCGATGATTGTGACGGCATCAGGCAGAGACTTGCTAGGGCCAGCCTTGCCCTCGGGGTCGGAGCCGCGCATGATCTTGACCTTGATACCCAAGACACCCTGGCGGAGGAGGACGTGGCGGGTGGCGCTGTCGATGAAGTCGCGGGCGGGCTGGCCGGAGTGGATCATGAAGCCGTCGGTGAACTTCATGGATTTGGCACGGGCAGCGCGCAGCTTACCGGAGACGACGACCTCGCAACCCTTGGCGCCGGACTCCATGATGAAGCGGAGGACACCGTAGCAGGCACGGCGGACGGCGAGACCGTTGAGGAGCTTGTAGCGCAGCGACTCGCACTGGGCGACGGCGGAGAGACCGCGGTTCTGGACCTTGGCGGCATAGAGCGAGACGCTGTTCTCGGGGAACTTGAAGCGCTTCTGGATCAGCGAGGTCAGCTCGCGGATGCGGCGTCCCTGCTCGCCGAGGACCTCCTGGGTGTGCGTCGCGCGGATGATGATGTCGGTGACGGTCGGGGTCACGCGGACCTCGACGCCCGAGTAACCCTCCTCGGCCAGCTCATGCTGGAAGAACTCGTTCAGCTCGGCGTAGAAGACACCGTCGGCTACGAACTTTCTGCGCTTGGAGCTATAGATCGAGAGAAAAGCATTTGTTAGTGAAATGCGCACACATTTTGGTCCTTATGTAGTATTTTGTGTGTGTGCATGTATGTATTTCGATTTCTTAGATCGCGGGATACACTCGCTGTTGGAGGGGCAGCGCCGTCATGCATGGTGACAACGGGCGAATGCGCCGTTGAATGGAATAACAGCAATAAGTCTGATCAAACTCACATCTGAGTTCCGGCTGTGGCCATCTTGACTGATTTCCCTCTGGATTGACTGGTCGAATCGGTATGGAGGTGGACGGAGTGGTTTGTCGGTGGTCGATCCGATAGTTGGGCGATGGGTGGCAGAGCAGTCTCACGAGAAATTTCGAGGGTCGTGTAATTTTGGTGGAGGGGACGTCCCGTAGCTGGACAGTGATGGATGCACTGTCTGGGAATTTTGGCGGTAGGGGGTTTTTGGCTTAGGGTTTGGATTTGTGTGAAGCTCGGTCCCCTATCTTGTACAAGGTACCTAGATGCTTACATTCTAATCTTCTGTGGCGCAGTCGGGCTCTAGCGTGGTAGGTACTGGTCAGCTTCAGTGGCTCAGTCACCTGTAAGCCTTCTTAGAGGGATTTAATCCTACGCAGATTCGTATTAGCTTTCAGCAATACATGTAAGAAACGAGAATATAGCAATTCGACAATGAGTCTTTAGAATTAACCGTTTTGACGATATATCTGTGTCAGGTGCATCCTAGAAGAAAAGTAATGAGATTGTACCGTCGCGTCTCTATTTCCCTTATGGCTGCGACCTTCTAGCCATCAAGCCACCCATTAAGGATTATAGGTAAAACATCCCCTATTCCGATCTCTCGTTTACAATCTCCCGCTATCAACGAGACTATCATACACGACTATCGTCATTTCCCCCCTACAAGGCAGTGTGTGCTTCGTCTCGTCCGCTTTCCCTTGGCGCCGTATCGATTGGTAATTTGTTGGCCTCATTCACATATTCCGTGCTACGAAAGCGCCCTGTTTCATGTGTGATACCATGTCCGATCTGAACACTGCCAGCGTGCAGGGGATTATCTACCCCTAATACTGAAAAATTGGACTTTCAGTATTCTCCGTGAGGGTTCATGGGCCGGGGACAATGTTGTCTTGCAGTTGATACCTCTTATTGCGCTTTCTTCGAGTTCTCGGGAGAGCGAATGCGAGGGCGACGATCACAACAGCACCAACTACACCTCCGCCAATACCGCCAGCTATTCCTGCAGCAAGGGTCGTCAACGTCGCCGGAGACGAATGGGATGTTATTATTGGGGAAGCTGTGTTGGTAGCTATCGGGGTTGTCGTCGCGGAGCTCGTAGTCGAAGTCGCAGCGCTCGTATCGGTAATAGAGGCACCATCAATGGCAGCACGTTCAGCCAGGTTGAAGTAGTACGAGGTGAAAACAGGCTCACTACTAGGGTCTGAGCAGTTGTATGCCGAGAGATACGCCTGAGTCCCGTTCTTCAAGTCGATTTCGCCAGTATCTCCATCCCAATACAAGGAGTCAATGTCACCGGACTGGCAGTCTGCTTACGCATCAGTCAATCCATCGGACGCGAAATACACCAACATTGCGAAGAACGAACCGGTGATCCGATGTGTCCTAGCAGACAGCGGATCTCCCTCTTGTTGTAGGTAGATCATGATACTGCTCATGTGGACACCCATTTCCATGGCCGGTTTTGAGGCGAGCCCACCGTGAAAACTGTTGGTTCATTACTGGATCCGGTGTCCGGCGAAAGAGGGTATATGAAATAGTTGTTTGGGTCTGGGGGACTTCTACCCTGACTATTCACTAAACGTGCGATGGTTAGGAAGGAGAGAAATATTATATTTATCGCCGCCATCATTTTTAACTTTGCCTTTTGATAGCGAAGCTAAAGAACTTCAAATGAAGGTATGCTAAGGTGTATTATTCCTATTGACAAGTTGAAGAGATGAGTGCTCTCTCTGTGACAACTGGGCCGGTCCTTCGACCTACCCCTATTTTGTTTTACTTAGGCGATTAGTTCTATTTTAGGTTGCTGTGCCTCTGAATTGATACTAAGTAGGGGCACGTGGATTCAAAGGTGGTAAGTCTTATTACATTGCGGGAGTGTTTGAAGAATAAGAATAGGGATCGGGGAGTGGATTATGTTTGTGTAACTGCAGCCAAGAGCCTCTCAACATTCTAGGCATCGCGAACTTCAGACCCTCAGTCGCTTAATGATCACGAGCGGTAAGCCGATGTTTTGGCCTCACTCATGGCGACTGTCTTATGGATGTCTTAAGTCGACGTTTTTTTAAAATGTATTTCAACTGATTGTTTGATCGATTTCTATCTCAATAATACGTATGATTCTGTTCAGTCTCTCATTCAACCTCTTCTTCCTCCTTACTAGATTAAATAAATTTCCATGATGGTTTCCTTAATTGATAATAACAGATCATGTGGGTGTGTACGTTTGTTTTTCCTGAGCATTGTTTCAATCGCCATAGGCTTTAACATTTGACCTCTTCGAAATACAGACTATGTCAAACTATGACCACCGTTCCCTTTAGCCAGCGCGTCGCCAAGAGACCTGGCAGCTCACGAAACTCTTGATGTTGGTCGTCCCGTATCTCGCCTTAGAACAGCTGCTGATCCTAGGAGGAGTTTCACAAGGTTCTAGTTGTTGGACGTTGCGGCTCATTGATCGAAGACGAGATGCTAGAGCCGCGCTTATACATAGACGATACCCGATGCGAGACGGCTCTTTACTCGGGGTGGGCTAAGCAGTTTCTCCGTGAGAAGTTGGCAGAGAACCATCGATTGATTCAGATATCATTCCAGACCGTATGGACTTTTGGATACGGTGTGACCAAAGCCAGCGCGCGGAGAGTGTTAAGTCCGGTTGGCAACGGTGGGGGTGAAGCTTTTGACGTGAGTCTATCGGCGCATTGCCGATCGGGTCAGCTGCGGTGTTTGGTGGTTAATCCCTAGGTATTCAACCATTATGAGCTGTCGGTCGGACATGGCTATTTGAGTGAGGCTCATGTTAGCGATAGTCAAGGGGATGCGCCATCTAAAGAGGTAGAATCTGAATTTGAACAGGAGATGAACACTATAGGCAACATTATGAGGAGTGCTCGGTGCAAAGCACTTTTCAAATGAAACATGTATGCGACCTCCGTCGGAGATATAATAGGCACGATGTAGTTAAAGAGAAATCGAGGTACTAATCAACTCGGTCCCAAGCTCAGGCGGCCGTATTATGTTTTATCTGGTAAATCCAAGTTGCAGTTATGCTGCAAGGCAGCAAAACATATTGAACCTTTTCCGGTTGTAGATCAAGAAAAAGATGTAGCAAAATTTGCTCTGGATTGTGATTTATCTTTAATTATAGTTCCCAAGCTCGTCAAGTAAATCTCTACCTACCTAGGGCCTATATGATATGAGGCAACATCTAGACTTTATATGGAGGCCCTCCAATCGATACTACTTTGCAATACTGAGTGGTCAGATTGGATATGGAATAAGCCAAGTCAAGGGCAATAAGAGTGGGCGCAGCCAACTCTACTCTACCCTTTCCTTATCTTATCCATGGAAAGCTATGACCACTTCCAACCGTAACAGTAGGTAGGTAGCAGCTATCATTGCTATCATCGCTATCATCCAGCAATATTAGATACATTAGGTAGGTACTCAGGTACCCCACTCTCACCTCCTTTGCGTAAGTGGCTTGTGACGTCGCCGTCAGTGATCACAGCACACTGCAGCCTAGGCCAGTGTTTTAGTGCCCCCGACACCTATTCGCTCCCCCATCTACGGTCCCATCGCTCAGCCTTGTGCCTTGTGATCAGCTCAGCTACGCGAGCCCCGCGCTTTCCGTGGTTGCTCCTTGCGGCGGCTTGCTAACGGACAGTGAGCGCTCGCTGCCAGGTCATCCCTCTCAGCGTCGAGAGCCCAGACGATGCCCTTGTCTATCAAACATGACATCTACCAACACGACATCTACAAACGAAACTACCTGCCTACAGACCTGCGTTAATCCATGTCCTTTCTTACAGACATGTGCTTAAACAGCCGAGCTTATATTTACTATCACATTTTCGCAACCACGCCGAGTGCTCTAAATCCCACCTCCAACCCGATTTACGACAAGTCCGTGATCGGCGCCGACCAGATGTGCTGTCGACTCTTGCGAAAGCCCAGACTGTGCCAGTATTTAACGTAAAAGCCACGATTGCATTTGCTGTCTGTAGCCTTAATTACAGAGCCAAAGATGCTACCCGACCCTGTATGTTCTGTCATGCCCCAGCATGTGCAATCTATTAGAACTCCTGGGTTTAGACTCTGTGCTTACTGTCTCCGCCCACGTGTCTAGATCCCCAACGTTGACGCCATTCGCTTCGGCGATAAGTATTCAGGCGAACTGCGTCTTACAGACCACCACATCATCTTTTGTCACCCTATATTGCCGCCCAACGGTACCGCCCCTCTTCCGAATGCCCCCAAATACAGAGAGTCTTATATCGCCTATCCCATCATATCCCATTGCATTTTTAGACCCTGCCCCAGTGTTACCGGGCGCCCTTCCTCCATACGAATACGGGGTAGAGATTTCACCTTGATAAACTTCCTTTTCGCAAATGAGGGACACGCTAGAGAAGCTTTCGACCGCATCCGTGCTAGGACCTGCCGGCTAGGGTCGATAGAGAAGCTATACGCTTTCAGCTATCAGCCCCTCAAGGCCGAGAAACCATTTAATGGTTGGACCCTGTATGACCCGAGGGCCGAATTCAGGCGGCAGGGCATTAGCACGAAGTCGGTGGACAGGGGTTGGAGGATTTCCCTGATCAACAAGGACTACACCTTCTCTCCGACGTATCCGGGGCTCCTTGTCGTGCCCTCCAAAATCTCGGACAATGTCATCAAATACGCTGGCCCGTATCGGTCCAGAGCCCGAATACCTGTCCTGACGTATCTACACTCCCTCAACAACTGTTCCATTACTCGAAGCTCCCAACCCTTAGTCGGCTTCAGAGGGAATCGGAGCATACAAGATGAGAAGCTTGTCAGCGCTTGCTTCTCTGCGTCAGCCACGGTCGAGTTCAACGGTCTTGAGGTGCCTACGCTGGACACGACAGAACCGAGTCCTTCGTCTAGTCAGGTTGATCTAAGAGCGCCTAGCTTAGAAGGTGAAGCAAGCGATACGGAGCGTCTAGAGGACGAGCTCCTTGCTAGTGGTGAAGCTGACCATGATGCCCAAACCGGCAAGCGGATATATGGAGCACAGCAGAGTAACTTGATTGTGGATGCGCGGCCTACAATCAATGCACTTGCGATGCAAGTGGTCGGGAAAGGCTCAGAAAACATGGAGTACTATCCTTTCGCCAAAAAGGAATTCTTGAACATTGACAACATACACGTCATGAGAGAATCTCTAAATACTGTTATAGAAGCTATCAAGGATGGAGATATCTCGAAATTGCCGCCAAACCGCGAATTATTGATAAGAAGCAATTGGCTTAAGCACATAAGAGGGGTCCTGGATGGCTCTGCTTTGATCGCACGACAAGTCGGTATCAATCATTCTCACGTCCTAATCCATTGTTCAGATGGATGGGATCGCACGAGTCAACTTTCGGCACTGTCCCAATTGATGCTTGATCCATTTTATCGCACGATAGACGGTTTCATAGTACTGATTGAGAAAGACTGGCTATCATTTGGTCACATGTTCCAACAACGCTCTGGACCACTTGGACACGAAAAATGGTTTGTTGTTGAGCGAGACGCCATGGCTGGGTCCGTGATGCAGCCTGGGGAGTCCGATGGTCGAGCGGGAGAGGCTTTCGAAAATGCGATTGCCGGTGCCAGAAGATTCTTCCACAGAAATCGAAATCAGGACTCAAGTGGTGATACGGATGGCGATGGTCCGGGCTCACCTGACGAGAATGCACAAGCGAAGAGGTCATCTGAGTCCTCTTTAATCTCGGAGACTACACGACCTAACGAAATATCTCCCGTCTTTCACCAATTCCTAGATGCGACATGGCAACTTCTTCGGCAGCATCCGACTCGATTCGAATTCAACGAACGCTTTCTACGCCGTCTTCTGTACCATCTTCATGCAGGGCAATACGGCACTTTCCTCTATAATTCCGAAAAGCAGCGCATGGACGCTCACGTACACCAAAGAACTAGGTCTGTGTGGGATTACTTCCTGTCACGAAAACACGAATTTTTGAACTCGCAATATGATGCAACGGTCGATGATAGGCAAAGCGGCCGTGAAAGATTATTGTTCCCTAAACTTGCGGATATACGGTGGTGGGCGCAATGTTTTGGCCGGTCCGACTCAGAGATGAACGGATATCTAGACCAAGCAGCAGCGCATGAGCAAAGGATAGGTAGCTACGCGATGACGCCCAGCGGATCTCCGAGCAAGAATGGCAGTAGGTCGCCTCAACCTCCCGCGAGTCCCAAACCTCCCACTATGCCGACCAGTCGGAGTGTACTTGCCGGTGTAGAGACAGCCCACGATGCGCTTACATCGGACCCTAAGGGTCCCGCAACCCTCAAGCACAGCGCTAGCGCTGATTCGCCAGGGGCATTTGCGACGAATCTGGCCAAGCTTCGAGATGGTGTTACTAGCCTAGATCTGGGTCGCGGGTTGTTTGGGGGATCGGAGAAAGGAGATGCTGCGAAGACCCGCGGGCCTTCTGATGCGCAAGGTGAACAGGAGATGGCAGATATGACGACTCAACAAGGAATCCAAGGGCCCAAACATGAGCGAGAGATGGAGAATACGCCAAAGCTCTCTCTAGGGAGCGGCGGTACATTTGAGATGCAATGACCATGCCGAGCTTCGAGGAATCTGGTAGCACTTCGAATGAGGCTTGAAGCATGTGTAGAATTTAGGGGTCATGATGACACACAGTCTGCCCAGAATGGTCTCATGTTTGACGGTAGCTCATGATGGCGATAGATGGCATACGGAGTATAGTTTCTACGAGTCTCACAATAGATAGAGGAGCATGGGTGACTTTCAGATTTTGACAGAAATCCCATTAAAGGCAGAGGGGCAGGTTATTGTCTTGTTGCGTTGTCGACGGGTAACGCAGCTACAAAGTAGGCGAGGGACTGCCGTGGGCTCGTAGGCACGGAACTACAGCCTTACTATGTAGAATCGCTTCGATAGTTGTTCGGGGAGGCCTATCAACGAGATCTGGTGGGCATACATGGGAACCTACGTACTGAGATGGTATCTCAGACTAGAAGTTCCCAAGAACTGGCTCTCCGCAACCAGAATTGCCACCGTTATGGTTTCGGCCATGTTTTTCCCAGGTAGTGGTCGAGGCGAAAGCACCGGCTCACGAGATAATTGGCGATTTTGAGAGAACCCCACCAACCCCACCGTCTCTCTCTTCTCTCTTCTCATACCTTACGGATACAAGACTAGGTACATCACAACAGAGGCTTGAATCCACCATCGTATCTGTGTCTGTACATTCCCATACGTGTACCGTCAACGCTTTATAAAACTTCAGGAATCCCTATAAAATCGAGAGCTGTAAGGATCCTACCCCGTCCCAAGATATATGACAGTACCTAGGTATTTATACTACGTTCCTAGATAGATGAAGTACTAGATAGGTAGGTGAACATGGCTCAGTGCATGTGAATCTTGGGTACATGCACCTACTATAGGTACGTGCCTATCCTACCCCATTCCCTAAGGTACGATTACCTACTATCTACCTGCCCTACTCAGGCAGGAATGTACCTCCAATTGGGAGTATTGAAAGGCTTCCGCCGTGGGCAGCCTACCAGCCACAACTCCCTCTGTGCCTGGGGCGACCCCCTGTAGATAGCGCTGTGGCCAGCCTAGCGACCTGAAGCCTGCTAGAGCAACAGCGACCAGCTGCTGGGCAGACAGAAGAGAAAGTGGAAAGCCAGTCACCACTTCAATAACAACCCGCCACAACTCGAAACAAGGAACCTCATATATGCTAGATACCCCCCCTCCCTTGCATTTGCCCGTTTGTTAATATTACCAGGCGGTTCATAGACGCGGGTTTTCTCATTATCGACATTATTGTCGTTGTCATTGTCGTGGTCTAGTGTTTTCGACAAGGACCCCTCCCTCGCCCACTCCTGTGTAGATAAGTTACCTAGGCTAGATAGACTACCTACTCCCTCCTACTGGCAACCCGACATTGACCTAAAATCGCCTTGGTATCATTGCATCACTCCACCCATGCGATCACCATCACCACCACCACCACCACCACCACCACTGCTAACCGCCTCTACTACCACCAACAACCGCCACCGTCTCGCCCACTCGCTCGTCGGTACCGTCGCCATCGCCGTCATCGTCATTGCTGTTGTCGACGCCGGCCCCCGACCGTAATCCGACCCTGAATCGCATACCCTACATAGTCTTTCGAGCACCATCAAACAGCATCCCTACTCCGCCATGGCTGACGCGCCTAGTGCGAACGATGAGCTTTACCCCATCGCCGTGCTCATTGATGAGCTAAAGGTGAGGACCGACAAATCGGACCCTCGCCATTGCTGTTCTTATGTGCTCGCTGCTGACCTGCCCCTCCACAGCATGACGATGTTCTCCTTCGACTCAATGCCATTCACCGTCTTTCGACGATCGCGCTTGCCCTGGGCCCCGAGCGCACTCGCGAGGAGCTTATTCCTTTTCTCGACGGTCAGACAGCGCCCCATATATAAATTTCTTATCCCAGACCAGAATCTAATGTCGCTTGTAGAGTCCGTCGAGGACGAAGATGAGGTCCTTGTTGCATTAAGTGAAGAGCTGGGTAGTTTCATTGAATACGTCGGCGGCCCCCAGTATGGCCATGTTCTTCTCTCCCCTCTTGAGAACCTCGCTGCTATTGAAGAACCCGCCGTTCGAGACAAGGTCTGTTGTGCAAAGCAAACCACAAGTGCTGCTCCTCTTATGATTTCCGGCTGATTTTATTCTCAGGCTGTCGAGTCGCTCAACAAGATCTGCGAGGATCTCTCCGCTCAGCAAATCGAAGAATACTTTATCCCTCTCACCATTCGACTCAGCAAGGCTGACTGGTTCACATCCAAAGTCTCGGGCTGTGGGCTGTACACAGCTCCCTACAAGAAAATTTCTCCCCAGGTTCAGGAGTCCCTCCGCACACAGTTTGGCCTTCTAGTCCACGATGAGACCCCCATGGTTCGCCGGCAGTCTGCCACGAATCTGTCCAAGTTCGTGAAAGAGATGACCGCTCCGGTAGTCATTGAAGAGATGATACCGCTGTTTCAGCATCTTGCCCAGGACGATCAAGACAGTGTTCGGCTGCTGACCGTCGAGATCTTAATCGCTATCGCCGAGGTGATCCCTAAAGATCAGCAAGCTAGTCACAGCGTGTTGCTCACATCGTTACGTAATCTTATAGAAGATAAGAGCTGGAGAGTTCGTTACATGATTGCCGATAGGTTTGAAAAGGTAGAGACTGGGTTTTATGGTCGAACTGCACATGAAGCTAACAAATGCTTATAGATTGCCAAGGCGGTAGATGACGAAACTGTCTCGCGGGACCTGGTACCTGCGTTCGTCAAGCTTCTGAAAGACAACGAGGCTGAAGTCCGGACCGCTATTGCCGGCCAGATTCCCGGTTTCTGCGGCCTGGTAGACCGAGATACTCTGCTCAAGGATATTATGAGTTCTGTCGAGGATTTAGTCTCTGATCCGTCTCAACATGTTCGTGCTGCTCTTGGCACACAAATCAGTGGACTTGCTCCTATTCTGGGCAAGCAAGAGTATGTTCTCTATATTCCAGCACTCTCGCGTTCTTAACTAACAAGGGATGCTATAGAACAATCGACCACCTTCTTCCCATGTTCTTGCAAATGTTAAAAGATGAATTTCCCGAGGTTCGCCTTCATATCATCTCAAAACTTGAGCTTGTGAACCAAGGTTTGTGCTAGAATATCCGGTCACATATATTCGTCAAGACTAACAAATATAGTTATTGGAATTGACCTTTTATCACAATCACTACTACCCGCGATCGTCCAGCTAGCTGAAGACAAGCAATGGAGGGTTAGGCTCGCTATCATCGAGTACATTCCTCTTCTAGCTAGCCAACTCGGGGTAAAGTTCTTTGACGAGAAATTGAGTGGACTTTGTATGGGATGGCTTGGTGACACAGTGTTCTCAATTAGAGAAGCTGCAACCCACAATTTGAAGAAGCTTACAGAAGTTTTCGGCGTCGAGTGGGCCAGTGAGGCCATTATCCCGAAAGTTATGGCGATGGGCTCACATCCGAACTACCTGTACCGGATGACAACATGCTTTGCAATCACAGTACGTTTATATGCCCCCTTTACTTCGCATCCGTTCATCTAACTTCTCTAGACCTTGGCTACTGTTGTCAGCCTGGACGTTATTGGGAAGTCTATCTTGCCCATGCTGGAAAAGCTGGTAGAAGATGAGATTCCCAACATTCGATTCAACGTAGCAAAAACCTACGGTGAGCTAGTCAGGGTTTTGAAACGACTGCCCGACGAGGGCACCATCTACAGCTTAGAGAAGGCTGGAAAGACGGACACGACAGCATCACCCAAGGCAACCGAGCTGATTCAGCAACGTATACTGCCACACTTAGAGAAGCTTCAGAAGGATGATGATGTGGATGTAAGGTTCTTTGCCTCAACCGCGGCTGCTGCCGTCCCGGGAGCAAGTGGAAGTGAACCCATGAACACGTCACCATAGTTGAGAGAAAGCTTCAAAAGAGAGATAACCTCACACAGCTTGTCGTGGCCTTTTGATTCTTTACCTCTAAGCAATGCATCCCGCGAAAGACGTCACCGTTATATCACGGGCTGAGTAGACGCAGCGATTTCTGTCTGATGAGGGGGGAGTGAAAATCACCTCCTAACGGCCAGCACGAGACTATAGAGAAGTTGCAAAGCATCAGGAATCGGCGTCGGGACTAAGTCGTGCCCGACCCTCATCTTCGAGTCATGGAATTATAAAAACAAACTGAATCCAATAGAGCAACTATGAATAAGTAAAGAAGTTATCAGATGCTGAGTGATAGGTCTAGTCATCCCGTCCAGATTAAGGGAGATTGGCTCTGTAAGATAAGGCAGACCGAAAGTAGCTGTTTCAGGGCCAAGGATGAGAAAGAAAAAGGAAGGATAAAGATGAATGCTATTGACTTTATTGAACCACAAAAGGGGGTTTGCAATGGTGACTGATCACCTTGTACCCTAGTCGAGGTAATAGGAACGTAATAATAAGGTATGGTACGTCTCTTAAATGAGCATGAATCATCTCTCTTATCTACTCACTGAACTTCCCATCTAATGCATGCATGAAATGGATTAACGATGAGCTCCTACCTCCAGAACTGACTTGACGTAGCATCAAACAACTTGTAGGCGTCAGGAGAGGAAGGAGCCATCATGGTTAGACGCAGATTAGCATCGAAGTCGACGGTCAATCAACATGAATGAAGGGTATAGTATAGAAAAAGGGAGAGAAAGAAGGCGCATGGTACAAGTGATCGATAGGAGGTTAGACGGGTATAAATAAATAGATAGATAGATAGAGACCAGGCGTACTTCAAGTCCGTTGATGTACTACTCTACGTGTTGCTGTTGTTCTTATCTGTTCTATTCTACTACTATCCTATCCTATCCTATCTACCTACTCTTCCTGACCTTCCGGAAGCATAAACTGCTGATCGTCTGGCCCTTGACGCCGCCGAAGCTGAAGCTGCGGTACTCGACACGGCCCACAGCCTCGAAGCCCCAGTATTCGTGCTGCTGCTGTCCTTCTTCTTCTCCACTGGCGGTGGTGGTGGTGGTGGTTGAGGGTGGTATCTCCTGCACCGTCCCGTCCCCTTCGAACCAGCTCCGCAGCTCCGCCTCGGTCCAATTGCAGCTCGTGATGAGGAAGACGCCGCCCTCGCGGACGAGGGGCAGGATGCGGGTGCCGTAGACCTCGTTCACGCGGCGGGGCTGCTGCGCGCTACCACTCCCGTTTGCGTTTGCGTTCGCGCTGTTGGTATTGGTATCTAGGGTCTCGGCGGATAAGGATATAGCGTCGAACGTGCCCTTGTCGAGGACCACGTCCCAGCCCTCGCGCACAGAGGGCGAGTATCTCGCCTTCAGAAGGGCGGTCGCGGGGTCGTGTAGGATGTCGTGTTCGGCGAAGTGTACGTCTACTTCTTCTCCTTCTCCTTCTCCTTCGTATTCTTCTTCCTCCCCCGCCTCTTTCTCTCCTTGTATACCTTCCTCTTTAACACCGTCGTTTCCCTCTTCTTCTAGTCCCTCTTCGCTCTCATCAGCCAGACGGCGCCGAGCCCTCTCTATCCGCCTCGCGAACCGCACGCTCTGCGCGCTGTAATCCACGCCTAGCAAGGGCCCCTTCCACCCGGCGTCGCGCAGCGCGAACAGCAGCGCGCCGTTCCCCGTGCCTAGGTCTAGAAACGACGTCGTCGCCGTGTCGAGCCCCAGCTCCCCCGCGCGCTCCGGGTCCTCGAGGAACTCGAGGAGCTTGGCCTCGGCGTCCGAGTCGTCGAACCAGGCCGTGCCCGTGTCCGTGGGGTCGTGGGCATGGTTTGCGATTTCTGTGGTGTAGAGAGCGTCCCAGCTGTTCGGCAGCGAAAGGAAAAGAGAAGACGAGAGTTAGTTTCATGTAAAACCCCCCATTTCTTCGTTTTCTTTTCGTGTCTGGTCTTTACTTGGGTAAATAAATACGCAGATTATACATGGGTGCAGTGGGGACTGGGATCGGAAGGGATGAGATAGGACCCAGCTAGAACCCAGCTAGAACCCAGCTAGAAAAGGACAAGCGAGAGATTGAACAGGGGCATACGCGACGACATACTATTCCCTTGTGCCGAGCTTAGAGGGCTCGAGATGCGCTGGCCTCGACATGGTCGCGGGTCAGGCTGTAACTTGATGTTGGCGGGGTTGCGACGGGAGAACGTTTGGTACTATAAGAGCATTGCTTCCATAGGCGTTCCTGTTTGGAATGAATGTGGTAACAAGGGGAGAGAAGGGCAGACGTATAGACGTTCCCTGTATATGAAGAGACTTTTCAAGCCTAAAGAATAGATTGGGCGTGAGTCTTACTCGCACAAATCGCTTCACATGCTTCTTGATCGCAATGGAGGGTCCCAAGCTTAGGGGGGTTTAAGAGGGGGGGTAGATGGCAGAAAGTCCAATAAGGAAAGCGGTGTGCCACATTGTGATATATAGTCCCAATTGTACGATGGGATGGGCTCAGCATAAAGTGAAGTCCTCGTTGCCACGACTGTCGAAAGTGCACTCGTGGAACAATTTTGAAATTTCGTCTCTGTAATCATTGTGATTCCGCTCGTTCATCAGGGGTATCTGAATCCTCTCTCGATTCCACGCTCCCGCCCGATATTGTCTGGTAGTAGTAGTAATGAGGCAGGCCTGTCCACGAGGCGGCTAGACCAACAGAAGAATAATATGTAAAAAGATCTTCGCCACGTCGTCTCTCGTGCTTTTTGCCGTCCCATCACCCTCCCAGAAAAAAATATCCCATCCTTCGTAATATCATATCTGAAGCCGGTTTCTATTCACATGCTAGACAAGTAACAAACCCCCAATTTAACCCGAGAAATCAGCCGTAGATACACCTAACGGTCTGACAAAAACACCCCAAAGTAAAACGCATGCCCATGCTTCGCTCCGTAAGGCCATTCAAGAGGCAAATGTGCCCATCTACGTTATCGTCCAGACGGGGGCTTTCGACAGGACCTGGCGGCCGCGTACTTCCACTCCAATGAAACCGGCAAAACGAACTCTCGGGGCGTCCTTCGGTGGTGATGCTGCTGCCGGTGTTGTCGTGTCAGTGAGGATCGAGGCTGTGCTACCTTTTCTGCTGCTCGCGGGGTGTGGCACGCCGCCAAGCATATTCAACATACCGCTCTTTGTTTTCTCACGCTTCGCCGCCTTATCGGCATCCTTGGCGCTGTCCTCGGGCTCGTCTACCGGATCCGGCAATGGTGGCAAGGGGGTCTTCTCCGACTCTGCTGGCTCCATAATATCTGGTTGCACCACGTCTCCTGGCATGGGATACGTCAAGGCTACATCGCGACTTTCGAGCGGTAGGTTGGCGGCTATGCCTACCGCCAACTCCACAATCATAGACGCACTGCCATCCACGCCAGCGGGAGGCGGATCGCCGAGGTATCGGTATAGCATCGCAGTGAGGTTGGTTGTCGTCATCTTGGTGAAATCGGCGCGGTGGTCTCCGCTTTCGGGCGAGTTGATCATCTGCTGAAGTCCCTCCAACGTTGTCATCCGCCAATTTATTACCTTGGCCGTCAAGGCATTGTACTCTTCCTGGCTATTCATAGTGTATTGGTTCTTGCGTATGTTTTGCTCGATCTGCTTCAAGTGGCGGCTCAAATCGACATCGAGCCCCGGGTAGAAGCACTTATTAAAGATTTCCTCCATGACCCAACGCGAGATAATGGCTCTCCCCACAGCTGTCATCTCTTGCTTACCCGTCTTCATTGCATCTGGCGTCACATACCGCTCGATCCATGGAGGCAGCGCACCCCAATCTTTGCGAATGCTAAATGCCAGGTCCTTGATTGCTCCATTAAGTCGATTGAACCGAGTCGAGTATTCATTATCATCCAATGCGGTCCGAGATTGCGACATGCGTTGTTTGGCAACGGCATTCTGTAGTTGTTCTATCTGAGATCCCATTTGCTCGATCTGATTTTTACCCTCGAAATAAAGTCTTTTTACGTTTTTGTATTTCGATACTAGGTGCAATGTGAGTGAATTTAGCTGCAATTGGAGATTTAGTTCTTCTTACCTAGCTCTTTGAACTGCCTCTCGTGGTCTACGCCTTCTGATGGTTGTGGGCTGTTTGTACGGTTATCGGTAGTAGACCCCTCATACTGCTGTCGTTCTCCGGCTGCACTGGGTCGGAAGTTAGGAGGTCCGGCGTTGCCAGCGCCAGCAGCGGCGGAACTAGGCGGAAGATTGCTCATGGTATTTAGTGGACCTTGACTGTGCCGATAAGAGGGAGGGGGGCCAGGAGGCGGCTCAATGGATCGCATTTGTTTGTCACTATCTGCTGATTTTCGACCTTGACCAGGTGCTCCAGTTTGTGGTGCTGGTGGAGGCATTCCTTGAGACGTTGCTGGTGGGAGGGGTGATGCTGCTGCTGCTGCGCTGAGGGGTTGGAGGTTCGTGTGGTGCTTGACTTACAGCGGGGGATTCCTGTGCTGAGTGGAAATTATCTGGTGGTTGTTCTGTGTCAGTAGTTGGTGATTCATGCGACAACTGCGAAACAGTTTCTGGGTTGGGTGGTTGCGATATCTCAGTAGATAAGTGGCTAACGTATATCGACGAAGGTGTGCTGCCAGTCTGGCGTGTTTCCTGTGCTCGTGCGAAGGGATGTGGACTCTGCGCAGGGTCAACCACAACCTGCCCGGGAACTTGCTGCTGCGGAGGCTGGTCTGGTTGCTGGGTCTGGGGTTGGCTTAGTCTTTGAAGCAGCTGAGCTTGGTGTAGGGCAATCGCCTGTTGCTGGTGAAAGGCAAGATCTTCTTGGTCGTACGGTGAACTCTCAGCCGGTACAGGTCGGATAGTAACTGCGTTTGGCAGTACTTCTTGCGAAACCTGTGCTAGTAAATCCTGATTGGACCGGGCAATTGGATAGGGGCTCTCGAATTCACCAATTCCCTGGATTGGTGACTGCTGAGCGGGCTGCTGTTGCGGAGGCGGGTGAGACACCTGAGGTTGCTGCTGTTGTTGTTGGGCCTGAGGAGGTCGCGAGCTCGATCTCTGAGGGGGCACCCAGTCTGGGTGATCAATTGACCGCCCTAACAAAGAGTTCCCTTTCGGAGTGCTACTTGACCGCTTCGATGGCCTGCGGACGATCCCAGGGGCGGCGTTTTCGTGAGAGGGCTCGTGGGCGTGGTTATCGGCGGTGGGCTTACTCGAGGATCCGGAAATCAGATGCCTGATGAGCTTGCGGGCGGAGCGCTTTGGCTCACTCGGGGCGGTCTGGCTCTGGAGGAGCGACGGTGGGCCTGGATGGATAATGGGCGAGCCGCCGGCGGCACTCTGCGACAAGTCGTCGGCGGCGCTCGAGGCGACGCCGAAGATGGCCTGAGTCTGCAGTGGGGTGATGTGCTGCGAGAACCGGGCCGACTGGGAGCGTGAGACGAGCTCGGCGAAGTTGTCGTGGGGTTGTTGGGGTTGTGGCTGTTGCTGTTGCTGCTGCTGCTGTTGTTGCTGTTGCCGTACACAGCAGCGGCGGGATTGGGACTGGGACTGAGGTTGGGCTGATTGAGGGGTATCGCGTTTGGCCCCTGGCCGGGTGGGGGCGGGAGGTTAGGATTGGTCTTGCGCAGGACCTCGCGAGGTTGGCTGCCGGTGAGATTGGCTAATGAGAAGTGAGATTGGTGTTGCTGTTGCTGTTGTTGTTGTTGATGTTGCGGTGTTGTTGCTGTTTGGGACTGCAGTTGCTGTGGTTGGTGCGGGTGAGAATGCGGGTGCTGATGTTGGTGTTGTGAAGCGGATGGCGGGAGAGTGGTCCTATTATCGGCCTGTTGCCGCTGGGCCTGCAGCTGTTGCTCCCGTGACGGTGTTGAGGGTTGTTGTTGTTGTTGTTGCTGCTGCTGCTGCTGGTGAGGAGGTTGTTGTGATGGTGGTGGTGGTGGTGGTTGGAGTTGACGATGGAAAGAATCGGTGGAGCCAAGAGACGGTGGCGGACCGGGCGAGGCTGAAGGGGGATTGCTGGAAGACTCAGGGCCAATGCCAGCAGTTGAGACCTTTCGCGGGCCGGGAGTCGCTTGAGACGGTGAAGCTGCAGGTTGGGAAAGTGGCAGTGCTGGACTTGGACCACCTCCACTGCCGGCAACGGTGGTGGTGGTAGTAGAGGAGGAGGAGGATATCTTTTGCAAGTGAAGCTGGTGGTGTTGATGCTGTTGTATAGCAGCAGCCTGCTGTGCCTGTACCTGTGCTTGTGCCTGTGCTTGTGCCTGTGCTTGTGCTTGTTGTTGAAGTTGTTGTTGTTGTTGCTGTTGCTCGAGCAGGTTGTGCTGAGATCTATTGCTGTGTTTGCCGATGCGGCCGAAGGATGGCATCGCTAGTATGTTTCAACGGGTTCAGCCCAAAAGAGAGAGAGTGTGTAGTGTGTGTAGTGTGTATGTACGTCCGGTGTCTGATGTCTATCTATTTCGGTCCCCAGCGCCAGTGCCGGTTGGACGACAAAGGAATAACAGGGCGGCGCAGGCAAGCAAACAAAGCCGCAGAGTGCGCAATCCGTTAACCGCAAATGAAACGCAAACTAACGCCAACTGACCAGAGTGAAGGAGAGTATGGTAAAAGGCCAAGTAGGTAGTAGGTATTAAAAAAAAACAATAGGGAAAAAAAAACCAGGGCCAAATGCAAGATGAGACGTTGCCGTCTCCTATTCTCGTGTAGTAGTGTTTATGATCTGCCTCTGCGTCCGCTTCTGCTTCCCCTGCAATACACACACACAGCTGATTCGTCCAAAGCGTTTGACGGCCGTCAAGTCAGTAAGTCAATCAGTCAACGGATTAGCATGTGTAATTAAGACCCTGTCACGCCGTGCTCTGCATTACGCATTGCTTGCTGCTGGCTTCGCCTTGATTGTTGGCTGAACCCGTGCCGTATGTAGTAGTACGTAGGCAGGCAGTATAAAAAAAAAAAAAAGGAAGGATTATAAGGATTGGAATAGAGTAGGTAAGCTAAGGTCAGTACCTACCTACAGCTAGGCTCGATGCTAGCAGCCCTAGGTAAGTAAGTAGGCAAGGTCGCTGGTTGTTTCGGAGGTAGCGAGCGTGCTGTAGACAGGTAGACAGGTAGGTAGGTATGTAAGTACCTGAGGCAACTACAAACGAACTGTACTTGTAGTGTGTGCTGTAAGTAAGATAGAATCAAGCAGGGCAAAAAGCAAAGCAACCCAATCCAACTCAGTTAGTCCAGTCAGTTCCAGTCAGTCGCAGCCCAAGAAAAACCAACAGAAATGTCCTGCAGATTCAAATGCGCGAGCTTGGCCCTACATAGTGGAGTCACTGGAGCATGGTGCAGCTTGTGTTGCAGGGATTCACTCTGCCTGGGTCTTGCTGCTGCTGGTGTCTTGGTGTCTTGGTGTCTTGGTGTCCTGTCTTTGGTTTGTGGCCTGTCAAAGCCTGTCTCTTTGATCTCTTTGCCTGTCGCGTCTGCCGAGACTGGGACTTCATCCCCCCCCAAGTAGCCCAGTGGGGAAAAGATGCAAAAAGGGGACCCATTTCAAAGAGAGGGGGGTGGTTCGTCTACTGTACGTATAGCTCTAACCTGCTTTCTGCTTCTGTCTCTGCCTCCGCTCCCAGTTCGCCCAAACCCGGAACTCGCCCAAGCTGGCGAACTCGCAAGGTCAAGGCCAAGGGGGCTGTGCTGATGGAGCATTGCACTATCTGGTTTGCTAGAGATATACTAATCGGCCCATGCAAAAAACGGGATCGACAAGACAAATAAGCCCGTCCGTCTAGAGACATTGTGACATTGCAGCCCTCAATCCTCAGTTCTGGCCAGTGGTGATTTCAATAATGCGCCGAGAGCGACCTAGTCGTACGCCAAGACGATCATGAATTCACCTTACCTTCGGGGTACACTACACACCTACGTAATACCCTAACTGCCACTTTACCCATGTAAGTAGTAGCATGTTACCTACATACGGACTGATGTATCCTATTCCTAGAATGTTTCGGCAGCTACAGGCACATGCCCTTACGGACAGATATAATGAATTAGCAAAGATGGCGGATGTATGCAGTGCCTGTTTGTAAATGATTAGTATACCTAGCCTAGGTCTATGTGCCTCAGATAGAATATGGCTACGCTCCGGGCCCAAGTCCCAAGGATCCGGTTGCTTGGATAACACGTACACTACCTATCTAAGCGCAGTTCCTCGGGGTTTGATTCTTACTGCCGTAGGCACAGTAGTAGGTTGGTCGGCTGGTCAAATTTGGCCACCGTTAGGGGCCGAAATCATATGAACAAGGAACACGGGAAAGACCAAAAGCAATAGTCTTGTCCGCAGCGTGAAAATAAGATGGAAAGAAAGTAAGCGAAATAGGCGAGCTGAAGGGAAATGGCGCTGCTGTGTCCCAAGGTTCGCGAGCGACAACAGATTATGAACACCTACCTACCGGCTTGGGTAGGCAATATCATCCATCCATCCAATCTAATAAGTCTAATCGAGAAGTTAGCTACCAATTACACATGCGGTGTAGCAGTAGACAGAGATGGCCTCAAATGCTTACCGAACTGCTCACTTGAGATGCCCCGTTAGCAGTACAACATGTGTATAATCAAACATGACAGAAACCAGGCAGATACGTAATGATATAGACTGTTTTATACCATACCACACTTTATCGCCTACCTACTTCAGAAGGCCGGCATGAAGCGAGCGTCGTGGTGCGGTGCGTCAAGTGGCCGATGTGGCTGAATCATGTTTCCATTTTTAGCTGTCGGTTACAAAGTACCTACTACGTAGTGCGCTTCGCAGAGAGCTAAAATTGAGCAACTAACTGTTAAGTCTAAGATCTAAACTCCTAGTCTCCGAACAAATCCACTCGCATGCTGAGTATGTTCCAAAGACATACTTTGGCATCTTTCATCGATCAACATTCGAGATCCGAAGTCCGTGAGTATGGTCAACCAAGAATACTTACTGAGTAGAGAGTACACAGATAGATTCGGTATACCTATTACCTAGTGTTGCTTTATGTATGCTACGGTATCTGGATCTGCCTACTATCTACCTACCCAATATACCGAATCTGTGGCTTTCGGTGAAATACTACGTATGTCGACTATGCTGTCGAATTTGATCGGCCGGTTCACCATTCCATTATATTCTGATCGGCCGGCTTTTCAATTCAGTGTAGTAGCCGACAGGTACATTGACGAGCTAACGACCAGCCTAGGCCCACCAATCGCTCGATCATGAAAAGTTCCTCCATTCGAACCGAGGCAGTAACGTAGCATACTCTGCGAAATACATAGATACCAATTTTACTAGTCGAAATTGCATTTCGTCTCCTGTACTCAGTAGATATGGTTGTCTCTCATTTCGATAAAGATGAAGAACAAAAGGTTCCCTTTACAACCTTGGACGAGGAGATGGGTTTATTACCTAGATAGGTTAAGCCCCTCCCCATCAACTTGTGCTTCCAGGGTAAATCATAAAGCTTACTTACCATCGCATGGGGGTTGACCAGGGCAGAACACCAGGAACATGGAAATCTAGAATGTCAAATTACGGCTTGCTACATTACGAGGGCCACGACTCTGGGATTGATGGACCGAATGTTGTTTCCCATGATGACTCATCGGTAACGCTGAGCATACATCTATCTGTAAGCGATATCTAATTCATCATACCCAATTCACTACCCCTGAACTTAGTCGCTACCGTGTATGTGTAAAAGCGTACAAAGATGTAGGTGCTTGCAACGGCTGTAGCAAGTACTTAAGTAGGCACCTCTGGGCAGCCGCTCGGGGCAAGGTGACCCAACGATTTATTCCATCCCCGCCAAATTCTATAAATAGCATGCTGCATGACACTATCTGCAGCTACAGGCAGGGGTTAGCCTTTCAACGCTGTCCCCACCAGAAGGTCCCCACTCCTGTTTCTCATGCCTCACCAATCACTATCTAGGACGTGTGGACCATTAGCAGATGATGACCATCCCTATTCAAGTAATCGAGGGGAATATCAACCATCCCTCCCTAACACACACACACACTCACACTCACTCACACGCACAATTTGATGCCAGCAAAAAAAAGATTGCGGACCGGGAGGATGGTGGGTGAAGACGCGTCCTGAACACATACACACTATGCAGTCGTTCACTGAATCAAGGACGAACCCTTACATATCCATCCATCTGTATCAATCTAGCGATATGCATGAGGGGCACGACACCCTACATCTACATACCCACGGTGTTACCCAGTTACGCGTGACGCAGGTTGTAAATTGTGAATGGTGTCAGCAGCAACAAGGACCCCCCCCCCCAAAACCACGTCATTCATTCAAGGTCAGAGACAAAGCAGATACATTTTTTTGTTGAATGTAACATAGTCAGGACATGCATGCCGAAAAGCAGCTACCGGTATATCAGGCTGAAATACTACACCAGCAAGCCTTGGGTGCAACGTCGAGGCACATTACGATGGCACGTTGACTACTACTGCTGACAATTCTGTACATAACACAGGATTGAAAAGAAGAAGCATGATATGATGCACATATCATCTACCCGGCGCTCTTCAATTACGATAGCGAGGACAAAAAGCCTATGATAACCCAAACAGGAAATAAATTCAGGTAATGAGTTACATCGAATCATTCCCGCGTTCTATCCTGGAAAACAGATAGGATACATACTGCCAGAGAATCCCATGTTCATCCCACTGTCATCCCATATTTCCTGATCCCGTGTGTTCTGATGTATACTGCCACGTGCGCTCTCTCTCTCTTCTCGGCCAGAGCGTCGCATCTTCGCAAACGCATTCGGCGATAGTGGCGTGGTGTAATGGTAGCAGAAATAAAGCCGCGCGGGTCGATCTCCGACGGGGGCCGAGAGAAAGAGGCGTTCAAACCTCGTCTCCGAGCCGATAAGAACGGCCAAATCATCTTGTCGCAATAAGCCCAAGCTCGCCCAGGGGTTGGTGCCTCAGCCTTCCCATCAGGAGGAGAGGCAAAGACATTTTGACCGAAAGGGGGGGGTTAGGTGCTCACTCACCGCCAGATGGGATGGAGGTGCGGCTACAATACGCATATATTCTTCATGGATAGTGGTAACGTACAGTAGAGTAGGTCAGGGTGATACTATGAATATAGCATTGCATATGTGCGCCGCAAGGAAATATATTTCGCCACTCAGCCTCCATGCTACTCTGACGAGACCTCTCCGTCAGCCCCAATTCGCCAATGACACGTCCGCAATCGGAACGGACGAACATTCCCCTGTAAAATTCTCCGGCGTATAATATTGTTCATCTAGATGATTGTCATCTTGTTCGTTGTCTTGAAGAAGAATATTGTCTGAGAATGCTCAGCCACGACTCGTGTCTAGACCGACAAATCGCAACGTTCTGCTAAGGTGCATGACATGGCTGAAACATCCACACTCTCATGACGAATTGATTCGTTCCTATAACATCGCCTTCTGCGATGCTACCAACGTGTACCGTGATTCGGCGAGTTCCATGGTTCAGGAGGCAAGTCCCGCCCGCCGAATTCTGTTTTTAGATCCCCTATACAAGACAGACAATGGGATGATCAAGAAAAGCGGACTTGATCGAATCAGTTGGGATTGGGACCACATCGATAGGGTCGTCGAAAAGGAAGATGCCATCTAAGAAGCCAAGAGCTCATCCTTCGGTAACAAGGTCCAACTGTGGGCGGACCCGAATTCAGACTGGAGTTGCCACTTGGCAACCTGTAATTACTACAATATCTAACCTTTGATTGTGCATATACTCCTATTAACTTATCAACATAATGTAATTTCCATGGCTTCGAATTAATTCATCCTCTACCATCAGGGAAACACAACTCGTATCTCATGATGATCGTATCCGTGTTGTCCTATACCTCCTAAGGCAAATCAAGACCGTGGTGATATCACATATTCTTTGAAATCCTATCTATCCGCGACTGCGAATCATCATGTACCAAGGCAGTACTATAGTGCGTACGGCCATATATCAGGACGATTTGACAACAACTGACAAAGTCAGTTAAGACTATGATTGGTTGTTATACATAAGCACATTGGATCCGGTTGAACCCTAGCTGGCATCCGATTTCAACGTAACCTAGTGTAACCATACACATAACAGCAAATTGGTAATTACTAGCATTGAGTTGTTCTATCTACATGTATGAAAGCTTTGACTTCTTGTCTAAAATGACCGGAAAGCTCCGCAACCAACACAGTTGGCAGCCACAGAATACAGTACGCAATAGGAAAGAGGTCGCTTACGAAATCTCACTAGATCCTGTACAACTCATATCTCCTGATCCAGCCACCTCCCCGATGAATATGTTATTGACCGACACAATGGAGTTAAGAATGGAGTCATATCAACTGTGCCGCTTCATAGCATGGACAACAACAAGGTTTATGACCCAAAAACCATCCCATCCCATCCCATCCCATCCCATGGTAAGGACCGAGTTGCGCTAACTACTACTTAGCTAGTTTAGTCCGATCTTGCTTAGGTCAGGCGGCGGCCCGTAGTCTCATATACGAAACGTGCAGATGGGATGGATATAAGCCGTCTTAGACGAGACGGAAATGAGTGATTGATTGACCAGGGCAATTATCTTCCGTACCTACCTAGACTAGTGTCATCTCACCTCGTGCATATACGCTGACTTATCTATCAAATCGAGTAAAACAGAAAATGAATTCACGAATACGGTATATGACCTAGATTAGACCAGGCTGATGGTTTCTTGCTTAATTCAGAAAATGACAGTGAATTTGGTAATGGCCGAAATTGAGTTGGATATCTGATAGGATAAATTCCTTGCTTTCATATTTCTTGGCAGGTGACTAAAAATGTACTTTGGATTTGTACGCGAGTCGGTCTTGTATATTTTCTTTTTTAAATCCTGAGATAATTACAGCACAGCTTGTCGCGATCTTCAGGGACGTCATTATAGCACATACGCTACAGCAAATCATTATATTAGCTTTACCACAAGCGTGGGGTTATTTGTACTTGCTAAATATAGAATCCTTTATCGAGAAGCAGGGGAGGATGTGGCACGAGCTTCGTCTAGGCTGATTTATACCTAGAGAATATCAAGCTTTCTGTGAATTGGTTACTGTACTGGGCTCTCTAGCGTTGTTTATGAGATCTAGATGAGTTTTTCGAGGGCATAGATTTACCCAGTTCCATTATAAGCCCGTATTATGGTTTCGAGTTTTATAATTGTGACGGCCATTGAACTGCGATGTATACCGAGGAGTAACTAGGTTGGTAGCCAGCCTTGGAACCAACTCTACCATAATTTGAAAGTCTCGTACGACGGCCAAAGCTTTGGAAGCTCTGGAAACCTCATTTTCAAGCAGTTCAAGACTGTCTCGATTAGGAACCGAGCGCAGAATATCACAATGCGTACAGCGTACTTAGCGTTGGGTGCGTGTAGCTTATCTTTCATCCGCAGAGAAAATGCAGATTATCTTTTTAAGACTCCTACATGGTTTCGTTGACTACTCTCACTACGGCATAATACAGAAAGACTCCCGCTAAGCTTGCACTGATTCTTCATCTCATAAATGTTCCGAATTTGGTTGATATAAGACTTTTAAGATATAATGGACTTCTACGGGGGCTATTTGATAGTTCGTGATAGAAATCCACGAAGTGTCAGATGCTAATACGTCTATATCTAGGTTAGGCTGATTATAGTGAATGAAGTGCTTGCGTCAACATATTTTATAAGTTTTTCTGGTGGTTATTCGAGTTTTATGTTAACTTAACCCTTTAAACTCAACTAAAGCCATTATTCTAAGTTCAAATATACAACTGTCAAACATAAGTCCGACGTAGTATAGTTCGAATTACTTTAATAACACATGTTTTGAATAATGTTCGAGACTCGGTGGATTCTCTGCTTTTCTACGTCTTCTGGTCTTCGGGTGCTGCATTAAAGGTTTCAGACCATGAACATTACGGAGCCATGGAAAGTCTACTGTACATAGATAACTAAGACTAATTCTGACCTCAAACACATTATAAGTTTTCCTATGTATGCTCAAAGATGCCAGTATCTGCGTATAGACCGGCTGTTCTGAGATCTTTATAATGCTGATACGCAAGCCTCCCAGCCTAGGACCGAAGATTTACACCATTATAAAATAAAGAAGGTCTACTACACACAGCCATCACTGACAATTTATCAAGCGTGGGCTTGTTATTCAACAAGAAACGTGTGACGTTCCCATAACCAGCCTCAGACGAACTTCCTCAAGGCAAACCATTATATGAGGGTGAAAGATAATTGACAGGAAGACAGAAAGTAGGATAATGGACATATGAGAACGGCATGTTGACGGGATCGGCTCTCCTAGTGATCTGGTCAACTTTCATACGCGGTATCTAGTCTAGTATCCAGGATAATATATGCCATATTATCTCGGTGCGAGATGCATGCTACTTCTACAAATTCTCATGGAAGAATTTAAGTGCGAGCTGATACCCTCTCTCATAGCCTGCCTTCACCTTGCCATCCTTGAGGTTGGCGCGAGCACTCATGAACCCGTGAACTTGATCTTCGAATCTCTCGACATATTTCGGTACGCTAAGGCTCTCCTCATACGCCTTTACATCCTCAGCCGACTCATCGTTAGAAGCAAGCAACATCGTAGGAACCTTGACTCGAGCCGCTTCACCCGTATCAATTCGTGCTGGCGAGGTTTGAACTACAGCCTTGAATAACCCTGATTCGTCGCCCGCGACGATGCTAGCCATTTTGCCCCCCGGCAATACCCGATGATACCCCAGGACTTAATGTCCAGACTCACTTTCTCGGCTGCTTGTAGGATCCCTGGAATCTTTGGCTGATGGATCGACCACAAGGCATCTTCGAACAACTCTGCGAGCGCAGCTTGCTGTTCATCGTTGGTAGGCGGGTACCATTCCATCTTGGCGGGGTTCCCGTTGAAAAAGTCTGGCATAAAAACCTGTATGATCGCTCTGCGTCTCCTGTGGCCAGTATGTCGGCTCCTTGAAGGATCTGGGAAGAGAAACCGAAGATATCATAAACGGCTAGGACGGCTAGGACGGCCTTATCGGCGTTCGAAGGACCCGTCACATCTTCAACCATTCGCTTTCCATTAGGCGTAGTCCGAGCGATACCAGAACGGATATAGTTGACGCAAACTCACATGTCTTGAGGCCTGCTACATCGATATATAGACCCTTGGGCTCATAGCCCTCATTCACTACAGGCTGGATCCTGAGCGAACCTCGTTAGTTATTCACATCTTTTCACTGTTCATCAACTTATCGCTTAAAGTATACGCACTTACAATAAGCCTCGCTATGCTTCGACATGTTTAGTTTTCAGATTTTAACTATAATCTCGCGAGTTTGTTTACTGAGCGTCCCGCTGGGCTGGAGGTATATACCTAGTCTTGGAGCTAAGTTCCCTGCTTATCCTCGTGGTCTAACTATCCTTTTGGGCGCTACGACACCTCCGTGACTTTGATAACCCATTTTGATCTCGATCTCTTGTTTTATACTGCCCCTGCTAACAGATTAATATTCAAGTAACCAATAACTGCTAGAATTTCCTATACTAATAACGCTTATTTAAAGTTGCGATATGTACCTTGTGTTGCTAGAGTACAAAGATCGGTAGTTCTGATTGGCTATAAACATCTTGGCAGGTCACGGAGGTTTCGATACTACATCAAGGCATTCTTATCTACCAGCTTACCGCGTTTCAAAACCGGGAGACAAATGTCACTGGTCAAGCAGACGACACTCATATAGAACTCAATTCGATAAGGAATCAATACGAAGTTAGGGACTGCTAAGCCTCTCTTCTTACCTGCTCCATAGTCTTACACACAACTCTTCACGCGTGAACCATACGAGTCGGTGGGTGAAAGGTCATTCAAACTCTCGAAGCCAAGGGTAACTGCAGTATAGTACGAATATGAATACTAGGCATCAAGGTCATCGACGTAGTGAACGTACAATAGTGCTGCTTACATAGGAGCTGTTCTGCGAGACGCTTCTTAACCTCCCCGAAACCCTTCGACTTTCGAGTAGGAACTTTTTACAGGGTTCACTGATTCCCTAACCGCCGTGTCGCCTTTAACTCGATTAGGGCCCGTTTCTAGAGGTCAATGAACCCACGTGTGCCCGGATCTTCCATTCGGATCAGAAAATAGAGAAACGAGGCAGTTCTCTTCCAAATCACAAAACGTCTTACCCGATTGAGAAAAGCGAGGCTCTTAAGGGAGTGTCACGGCGGCTAGAGTGTGAATTATGGCTACCTTCTGGTACAGAGTATGTACCTGAGGTAGCGCCCACACTATACTTCACATAATTTGACATTCACAAATTAGATCAGATCAGAACTGGGTACCACGTCATCAGAGACACGGATTAAACAAGATTCCATCCGCACGCCTCGTACCGTGCGAGCGGTACTAGCGAATCAGCCCGCCGCAAGCGCGGAGAAGCGGCGGAGCCAAGGAAGGGAGAGGTTCCCCATCTTATCGGCATCGACCGACGGACGAGATCGCGGTGTTTCACCACGGAGTACTAACTTTCAGCTTCACGGAGATCGCGTTACACGAAGGCGGTGAAGAGCCGAGACTCCCAAGTGACTCACTCACTCACTTAACTCGCTAGGACTCGGGGCCGAGATGTGCATATACATACATACATACGTACGTTAGTCGGACAGGCGGAACTAAGCTAGATAGATTCTAACGCCTCACATATGTTCTCGACCCGCGTAATCAACGGGTTGATAGGTCATGTATCATGTTTAGATGACTCCTGATGCGCTACTGATGCGCTAGGTATCTCTAGCCACCATCTACACTGACTCCTTGGGTATCTACGGAATACAGTATAGACGCCAGGGGGCGTCTGTAGATAGTATGAGCCCTTGCATCTGAAGTATACCGATACGATCTAAGACTCGGAGATTTCAACCTATTACAAAGTATATCCCGCCATTTCAGGTTTGTGCTACAGTAGGATACAGATTCTTCAGTCTACAATAGCCTACTTCATGCGCACGACATCATCGCCATGGCTGGTCCTCCCTTGCTAAGCACGTAAGTGGTATGATAGATCATAATGGGCGAATTGGCTAGTCGTCGTCGTATACTGTACGAAGACTTCCACTGAAGACGACACTGCGTAAGGTATAGACAACATCGACACTAGAGGACAAAGCGAGCTGAGGAACAAATGTGCCTATATACACACTAGCTAGTAACAAAGAAACCATCGCTAATCCACTAACATAACAAAGGACAATGAAGATCACGGACCGGGCCCCAATAGTTCTTCTAGAAGCTACGAGCTCAACGACAAGCGAGGGGGAGGAATAGCCGAGAGGGCCAAGAAGGAAAACAAGAAATATCCTATAGGATCTATATACAGTAGGACCTGTAGGAGGCAGGGCAGATGTACGCAGCAGCGCAACCGACAGCAGACGAGCTAACCCAGCTCCTCGGCCAATGCGAGACAGCTCTGTTGACAGTGCGCAGAACTATCGGCGCGTGCCCTAGCGACATCATCGCGAGGGTATCACTGCCGCCCCTCGAGGCCTCGCTCGTACACCTCGCACAGGATATACGGGGCTGGCTAGATCTCCGTCTAAGCGGTCCCAACCCTGACACCAACGCCCATCATTATGTCCATCATCTGCCTAGTATCGAGCACTATCATAGATTGTGCGATTTTGTACGACACTCGAATCTCTCCATAATCTACCCACAGGCAGCTCGTCTCGGGCTAAAACTACCCCGGCCACCACACTCTTCTCCATCTCCATCCCTATCCCTCTCTTCCTCAGAGCGAATCATCGCGCCTAGAGTAGCCTACGTTTTCGCGCTATTCGTCGCCCAGGGCTTGGCCGTGGAGATCCTAGACAGGTTCCAGTCCTCCTCGTCTGTCTGGGTCGGGAGCGGCTGGGTGCCGCACCTGTGCAGCCTGTTCGCGACATATGTCTTGGTCCTCCAGCACCAGCCGTCCTGGGTTCCGACGCTGTGTTATCTGCTCGCGCAGGGTCTGTGTCTGCGGGTGGCCGTCCTTCTAGACCTGTGGAGAATAATTGGGCTGTTAGTGGTACTTGTGAATATACTCGCGCTGTCTTCCTCTTCGGTTGCGGCGAGGGATGTGGGCTTATAGAGAAGCTGAGACTTGTATTGGTTTCGAGCCTGTTCCACAAAGCTTTCGGCTATTTGTTTCATTAGATAGAGGATAGACCACATGGTCATTCGAGTACACTCGTGTTAGTGATTGGTCATTGTGGACGTCGATGACAAGGGAGCATAGCAATAGCGGGACGGGTTCATAGGAGGAGAGGACATCATTCTTGATTCGTTGTATTTTAGGCTCATTTGAACGCTGCCAGTCAATATACAATCTGGGAGATAGGCGATGTACAGATATATACAGCGTTATTTTCTGATTTCTTAGAAAATACAACTCTCAAGGATCATTAGGTAGTTAGACATTAGATCAGGGCTTGGCCCATGTACATGCTCTCCCTGACCTCAGCGACGATGTCGCGCCGGTCATCCTTGCCTACTAGTACAACACCTCGTCCTCGTCTGCCCATACGACCAGCGCGGCCCAGACGGTGGATGAAGTCTATAGTCGTATGTGGCACATCGTACAAGATGACGTGTCGAACAGCCAGCGTATCAATGCCTCGTGAAGCAAGGTCGGTAGCTACAATGACTTTGGTGTTTGGAAGTGATCTTCTGCTTCTTCCAGCACCCGACTGGGCAGAATCTGGCAGCTTGGCCGTCATGGGTTTCGCAGATGTGAATGACTCCAGCATCTCGGATTGGCGTTGCTCTTCGGTGTCACGGTGAAGCGCTACAGCATCAATGCCTTTGGAGACGAGATATTCGGCGACTTCTTGAGTCTTCTCTCTCTCGTTCACGAACACCATGATACGCTTGATATCAATTTCTCCAGGAGCAGACCCTTCATTACGAGCAGCGTCCTTGCCGATGGACCAGATAACATCGGCACAAGCGAGATCTTTGTTGTTGCGGTAGGGGTCCTTTGACACATCAATGACACCTAGTTGTACACGTCGAGGGATAGCGTGCAAATTTGGTGTTGTGATTCGAGTCATATTCGGGAAGTCCCTTGCCAGGTAATTGTCTAGTCGCTTGGGGATGGTAGCGGAGCAAAGAATAAGCTGCTGAACGGAGGGCAGTGCGCGATCCAGAATGGATGTGGTCACTGACGAAAAGCTGCGGTCGAAAAGTGAATCTGCCTCATCGATGATTAAGTGAGTGACTCGGGACAGAATGTTTGGGTCTGAGTTGGCCATAGACGCAAGTAGGTGGGGAGTAGCAACGATGAGATCTATGCCCCTGGGGGAGTACATAGAGGATTGGATGACTTTCGCAGAGACATTAGCTGAGAAGAGGCAAGCCTTGAATTTAACGGCATGCGAGAGAGACTTGGCAACAGCGCCGACTTGATCAACAAGTTCGGCTGTAGGAACAAGAACGATGACCCGAGGGCGCGCCGTAGTGGGATGAGGTTCAAATTCTCGGGGTCCTTCATAGCCAGGTTCGTTCATCGCCGCCCTTTGCTTTTCAAAAGCTTCACGGTAGGCGATTATGTCAGGGTCGGCAGCCTCAGCTACCTTTAACGCGTTTACTGCAGGTAGAAAGTAGGCAAGAGTTTGCCCGAGCCCGTCTCTGCCGCCAGGAGGAATTCCTGTCTCCCAGATCTGGGTGTTTCGGCCCTTGATCTCCGGGGACCCGTCCCTTGACCGAGCAAAGCCGGTATTGCCAATCGCTGGACAGGCGTGGGTTTTATATCTATCATTCCCTTGAGCACCTCGTCTGAAATAGCTGACTTCACTGTGGGTAGTAGGTCAAGCTGGCTGAAGGATTCGAGCTCTGTCATGGAGGCTTTTGTGCGTGTTCTGTGCCCGTACGGTATAGATGTGAGAGCATTCTGCATCTTCATGGCCTTGATCCGCCGACCTTCTGGCTTGCCCCTGTCCCTCTGGTCTCTATCGTTGCGGCGGGGATTGCGGGAAAGGTGTCTGGGCGCATCTTCTCGTACTCGCGCGAAAGTTTGGTTCATACCGCCGAAAGGTCCCGCCGATTCCCGACGAGGTCTCTTGCTATCATGACCATCAGGATCTCGTCTCGGGGCACGTGCGACACGATCCGAGAGTACCATGCGCGAGGGACTCACCCTCGCGCGCCCGGAGAAGAGTCGTTGGGCGGCCCATGGTTGGCGCCCGCTCTGCAAGAGCGCTCGAGCTGCTACCGTGAATAAGCAAGACGGGCAAATAGGCTTCAAAGCGAGCGCGTGCATTATTGCCAGATTCAAGACCAATCCTGTAAAAACGACTCAGACATACAGACCAGCGATCGTGTTGTCGCAATGGCCACTGTCTCTTGTCTCTCGGAAAGCGTCTTGAAATTTTTAGGTGATACCAGGTACGTATCTCATATCGCATATCGCATAAGTAGGTACTCAGTATATCGGTGGCGGATAGTGCAGGTACCTAAGTACTTACTGTACGTTGCCCGTATCCACTATTTTCCTAGGTAGGTATACTTAGGCACTTAATTGAAGCGTTAATACACCACTAGACTAGTGGCCGCTGGCCAGTGCATTATTGCCTAACAGGGCAATCACAAGGTAGGAGGTACTCCGGTACAAGTTTTAGATAACATTACCTAGATTTCGAGCAGCTTCCAAGAGACTCACTCGAGCAACTATGCGTATAAGTACCAGTACGTATATGAATGATATCAAGGGGCTAGGTGGCTGATACTCGTTTCTCATGAGTGGTGCAACCTCAATGAGATATATTAATGTACACGACGAATTCTTCTGTGGATATTCAATTACTCAAACTCAGCCCGCTTCATACATGGGCTCAAATTACTCTTAACCGGTTACACAATAGGAAATACCCTTCTCTATATACTTGGAAGCTAGTCAAACATATTTTAAAGCTGGTGAATATTTATACAAGAAAGGAAATACGCGGGCTTTATATTATGAATTACGCGACCAAGCACCTCGATGATTTATCATGAATGGAGAGGATAAACATGTCGTAGGGTGCTTCGACAGTCCGAAGCCCTCGAATGCAAAGCTAGCCACTTCACCAAAAGGGACTTTGCATATAAATATGAACGCCTTCTTGGTCGGGTGGACAGCCGACATTTGTCTCAGCCCAGTTTTCTCTCCCGGTCCGCGCTGTTGTTAACGGAACGTAACCAAATGCTACACTGACGCCCCTGGTGGTCACATCAAGAGGATGTCTCAGGTTTTATCGATACCCGCAGGTTGATATCTTGGGAAGAGGTAGGTAGTTTATATATTCCAGCTTTGATATCGAGACCAGGGCGCCCATTGCAACATCACCCTCGACGATTCAAGAACACTACAGCAGCTAACAGGGGAAGAAAAACCTGCATCTTTGAGCCTTTGTCGATCCTTCGCCCCAGATTGTTCAAGTAGCTTCTTCTCAGGATGCTACCATGTCTCAAATTTTCTCGCTCTTTTCAGTAAGCTTGTGTCTCAGTTGAGAGCTCTAGGTCCGAACTAAGTTCACCCTTTGTCTGTGTAGCACAGCGTATCCTCTTGAGAGCTGTGAAGGCTCCGTGACCTTGAAGACCCGATTTTTTTTCCCCACATTTCAAGTCTCGGATCACTTTCACAAACAGATCTACAATCGAAGCTTGAGATCGTCGAGTTTTCCCTCCAAGATTACACAAAAATGATATAGTGACTGTACCCATTGTTATTAGCTGAAGTAAGCTACAACGGTAAGAGGCCCTGATTGGCTGTTGAAATCTTGGCAGGTCACGGAGCCTTCGCAGCCCTCAGGAGGATAGATCCACGGTCAATAGGTAATTGTCTTTATGAAAGATGTTCTGTACAACATCACATTGTTATTATTCGGCGACTGCATCTACCTACATGATTCAGTATCAGTTTGTTGTAAAAGTCAGGGATTAATCTAGTAGAAGTAGAGTTTTTTTGAGTACCTGCGAGTGCCCGTTGTACGAATGACTTGATTTATGAAAGGTTTCACATCAGTATGAAAGAATAGGGCTAGATACTGGTAGTTACTCAGTATACTGGTGATTGTAGTGTCGTAAATTGCCGGCGCTAAATCTAGACGGGACGTGCATTGCCCAAAGGCAAACCACTCACTTTTATGACACAGACACAAGGTTGGATTGTCTTAGATTAGTCGAGTTCGATTCTGTGCCGCGCAAATACTCAGATCGGGTCATCAGATCTCTCAGTGGGTGAAGCATTTTCACCTTGTCTAGTAAATGAGCATAGGAATTTCTATTCCGGAGCTATGTAGCTTTGCTATAGTTAGGAGTCGATCTCATTGAGCTCCTCGTCTACCTTTATTATACTTGTCTGTGTCTCTATGATGACAGGATCGAGTCAACAGACTGGCATCACATTTTGTCACTTGATGTCAGCCTGTTAGATGGACCTGGACATTGGCCATGCTTGTGTAGGATTCTAATTACGTAAAATCGATGTCTGTCTCATTCCCACATCCCGACGATGTAATGCTAGGTTAGAGAAATGAAAAAGTGCTTGAACATGCGACATGCCTCAGTGTTGTCTGAGATCCAACATGTCTGAGCCTAGGATCCAGTTCTCTACGCACTTACTTGCATCCAGCGTGACATGGTCGAAACTCATGGCACAGCTCGTAAAATTGCCAGATTGCCTCTTCAAGCGACACGTACATGAAGCTATAGGTTGAATTGTCTCATGAGCAGTAGCAGGCGCTGAGTTGACTAATTCGTGCAAATCAAACCTGCATGGTAGCTATATGCGTTTCGTTGTTAACACGTAGGTTACAGGCTAGCATAATCGTTAGAGGGGTGTTGGTTGTCGTTGGATTTGCAGATCATCGCAAAAGATCCATGAATAGCGCCAGTGCATCAACAATCATGGTTGAGCAGGTCTTGCCGACTGTTGATCGTAGCGATGCTGCCATGGGAAGAATTGGCTAGGCGAGCTCGTGATCGACTGAATCGATGCTACGCTTTGGTGGATATTTTCTTAAAGGGGGCCTGCGTGAAACATGGATGGTTTGATAATCAAGCATACAAGCAGTCTTATGGCTTTCGCCCAGACCGCTGGGAAATTCTATCTATAGGTATTTCACCTGCTCGAACATCGATGTGTATTACCGTAGTATGTAATATCCCTGCGTTCGATTATCTTATAAGACTAGCGATCGACAACCTGTGTTGTGTAAGTAGTAAAATGAGGGTGGTAACATATCACTCCTGCCTTCTGACTCTCTCTCTTATTTTATGATTTCACGATAGGTCTTGATAGAGTGATTCGTCTCATTGGGTATGAGCGAAGGTGAGTGGCAGGCGCATAGTTCCTGGGGAAGTCGCTTATCTGATTAGGAAGACGAAGCTTTTTTGTATCCCTGAGTATTTCCAGATTTGGTAGTTTTTCCTTGCGCTTAGTGGAACACCACCCCTTGACTATGGCCGCGGTAAATCCGCATAACGGAAACACCCGGTGGATATTGTATTGTTCTCCTCGGCGGAAACCAGTGCAATTAGTAGGGGCCATGAATCTAATGCTACGCAGTGAGGTAAAAAGTTGTATGAATTCCTGTATCCCCTTTTCTCACTCGAAGATAATTGGTGGAAGTGTGCAGCACCCCCCGGTTAGCCAAGGCCTTGAAACTGTCTACCCCAGGTTTACTAATGAAGATTGATGATCCACCTTGCCTCAGATCTGCTGAAACGTCGCAGCTTGGCCTACCAATACCCTACCATTACTGAAATGGCCATAGAGGCCGGCGCTACGAAGTATCACGATCTTGAAAGAGGCCGTGATGTGACATGGTGATGTTTTGCGCCCTGCTCTAGGCGAATACAAGCGCTTGAGAATAACCTCGCCTTCACCGTCATGTCGTCGAGCTTTGTCTATAAAGTGTGCTTTATTCGGACTTCATCGAGACAGACTCTTCCTCTCCTCATCACAGCATCACTCATATAACAAACACTTCTCCGTTTCTTTTCTCATCTTTGTGCTTTCTTCTTCGAATTCGTGGCTGGTTTTCCACATTTTCACTATCAACTTCAGTAGCATTTGCTCAAGACGATCCCTTCTTTTTCCACCAACCCTTTCAATACAACACCGCAAACATGCAGTTCTGGCAGATCCTCCTCCTTGCTACCTCGGCCACCGCCATGGTCATGCCTCGTCACCACGCCGGCCAGAATGCTAGTAAGACAGTCCCCGAGCCTTACCCATACCCGGCCCGTCGCTAATGATTTTAGATAACAATGGCAACAATGGCAATAACAACGCTGCAACCAGTTTCTTCGGCAATAACGGCAACAACGGCAACAACGGCGGCAACAACAACAACAACAACAACGCAGCGGCGGCGGCGGCCTGCAACAACAATGTGAGTCGTCATGCGTCTTTTGGGCTCTCTCTCAAGACTTGAATGGGCTGCTAATTCTGTCACAGAACAAGCGTCACCACGCAGGCCAGAACGCGAACAACAATAATAACAACAACGCCGCAGCCACCGACTGCAACTAATCGGCAAGTGACATCGTCATGAGGATGCAATACCGCAGGCCATCACAGTCAGGTACATTGATAGGGGCGAGGTGACACGATATGAACGCGGCCCGAGCGGTCTAATGTCGATGGATAGAGAAGAGCGCATCTGCCGCAATGCACTGGTTTTTGTACGTTCTTCAAGCACAATACTGTTAAAATTAATGGAGAAACAAAAAAAAAAAAAAAAAAATCAGTGTGGAGTAGGTAATACCCACCGACGACACATCTGCATCGTCGCCATCGGACTCTATATGCAAGCAAGGGAGATGCATGTGTCATTTTTTAAATGTGATAGAATCTCAAAGTCAAAAATTATAACAGGTACTTGCCCCGCTATAAATATGGGGGTTGTTCAGTAATCATCGATCTGCCATATGCAGGCAATACCATATTAGGTATCTACAGTGGGTACTATGTATAGTAGGTACGTACCTAGGCAGTACCTGGATTCTACCTGCCTAGGTAACTCGAATCAAGCTTGCAAGTGTCACTTGATACACCGCGAAGGCAGCTACTAGGCTACATCATGTGTGATATAACAATGCATATTCACACGGTGTTAGCTGTACCTAAAAGTTATTGGCCTCACTTTGTACGGTTAGAGTTGTCGCACTACCTATGTTATGCAAGATACTGTCATCAGTCACGTGATTAAGACTCATATACACAGTGCTTGAAATAACGGCTATTTCCCTTTCCCGAGCACCCTTGGCCGGCGCACCCTCGAGGCTCCTAAATTCGGTAGAGCAGGGGTTTTCGGTTTTCACCACAGCCCGATACGGCCCAGGTGTACATACTGTACATACTGTACGTACAATTATCAACATCCCTGGGAATAATGCCCTTCTCCTTGGAGGCGAACCACTAGGCCTGAATTGACTATTCTTCATCAAAGTCACCTACGTAGGTACTCACCTACGTACGCGATATACATACCATATGACCTACTATTCCTACACCCATACGCACAACTTGCCGTAAGCCTGTCCAGAGCCGAGTCCTGTCATTCTAACTTTCATCATCTGGGCGAAGCCTATACGTATCTAGGTCTACTGTGACCTTTGAGAACCCTCCCGGATCAGACAGAAGGCTTCACAAACCCCGGCACCCATCTCATCCCCTCAGCCACTGTCTGGGTGTAAACAAGCCACAAAGCTAAGATGTCCCTAGAGTTCATATATGTGGTCCGACACGGGGTAAGACTTTCATGAGATTGCATCGGGGGCTCACTCGCGGGGCTGGCTTTGCATCAACAAACCCCTGAGGGGTCGCGAGGGGCTCTTACCTACCTCCTTCCTAGGAGTGAGGTCCTCTACGGTCTTCGCCACCCAATATTGAGCTGAAACACAAGCTGAATTTCTTCGTTAGTTTAGGCCCGCCTGGAGTATAGACCACGTTACTGGAAACTATACTGCGCATATTCGGTCGCCGACAGGCCTGCCTACAGATCCGGCACTCACGTCCCATGGTGTAGAACAGGCCGAGGAGCTAGCTGGACATCTGCTAGGCCTCCACCCGCCAATAGATCAGGTCTATTCTAGTCCGTACTACAGGTGTCTACAGACCGTGTCGCCTTTTGTCTCACGACGCAATGCCGGACGGGACAAGGTATCAGCCCACGATGATGGAATACCTCTTCCACGTTTGAACACACGTGCAGACGCGGGGTTGAGCGAATGGTACGGGCAAGCCCACTTCGAGCATCCTACCTCTGCGCCCCTGGATGACTTGAGCGGCTTATTTGCCGATCTTGATGTGGACTATGTCTCTTCGCCTGCACCTCATCGCCGTGGAGAGTCGATACCACAGCTATACAAACGTGTTGCTTCCTGTATAGAGGCCATTATTGCCCAATGTGACAGAGAGGGCAGGAAAGCCGTCCTGATATCCACCCATGCAGCAGTCGTGATTGTTCTTGGGCGGTTACTCACAGCAAGCGTACCTGACGATACAACTGTGGAGGACTTTAAGGCGTTCACATGTGGACTAAGTAAATATCGACGGCAAACGGCCGATCAAGTTAGTCATTTGTTATTGGATTCTCGGGGACCTAGTAGGCCAAAAGACGGGAAGCCTCACCAAGGATCTGACTTCGAGTTATCCACCCGCTGGGTCTGCGAGGCAAACTCGGACTGCAGCTTCCTCAGTGGTGGTGAGGAGAGAGGATGGTGTGTCTTCCCTAAGTCGAAATTTCGTGCAAGTTCCAGACTAACCACAATGCAGGAGGTTTTCCGGAGACGAATCATTTATCGAATTCGGCCAGGAGGGCTTGCCATCGTCTACACTAGAGATACACTCCGACACTGCTTTTGGGCAGGGAGAAGATAGCTCTAGCTGTGATAGCCGCGCTAATATCTCTAAGCTTTGATCCCTGAGCAAATCACTCACTTCCTAGGCCAACATTGTAATAGTATCACACAGATCCTTGCTAAGCATCCGGCTACTGTATGGATATCTCGGGTCCGTGTCGCTTTTTGTCAGCCTTGATTGCGACTCAGGGTCTTAGGAACAGCTAGGTGTCGGCAATCTAAAATACTGTGCGAAGCTATGATATACCTGTATGGTCTGCAACAGTGTAGCAATGTCTGTTACACGTCACTTGGAATAAGATGTAAACGCTCTTAGACCCATTTAGCCTTATTCATCAAAGCATACTTGACGCTGCAGAACATCCTTAGTCTCACGCACTACCGTTTTTAAAAATTACATTCTGATATATGACGACACGCTAGGACTCTTGATTTCACGGAGAATAATATCATGCTAACTAACCATGATTTTTCAAGGATACTAACCAGCTTCCAGGGCCAGCGTGACCTACGTTAGTGGCTTGCGGTGATTTATGTTTTCCTGGTCCTCCCCATGCGTTGTATTGAAAGTAGATGTCCAAGTCCTATTCGTAAGGCTTGTAGTCAATAGACTGCGCTGCTGCTTCTCCTCATGGGATCAAGGACAAGGGAGGCAAAGGCCGATGCGCATGCATGGTTAGAACACACCCGACTCTAGAGAACCCTGTATCCGATCATCTTCATGCTGCTTTACAGAAGGTCATAACCTATTATAGGCAATTTGTGAGCTAATAAGGTGGTATTCTGGGGCTCAAGTTTCGGTGATTAGTTTTGGCGAGTTTCCAGAAAGATCACCTGTGCTCTTCAGTCCAGCCAAGGGCAGAGAAAAGCAATCAGACGTAAGGCGAGAGTGCCGCTAAAGGAGGGTAATATGTCTTTGGTACCAACCAGGGATGTAGACTCTATACCCGCAGGTACGATCGCGTCCTCTAAGATCCATCCAAGATCTGACAGTTGACCCTCTTCGAGCGTCCAAATTCGAATAGCCGCGCAAGTGACACGAGAAGTTGATCTAGAGTGGCACAACAACCGCCAGGACGCTAGATAACAAGAATTGTGGATGGCATGTCATATCATCACGCCATTGACCATAACGGTCGGGATCTGACCATTGTAGCCATTAGGTACTGAGGCTGGCGGGTGCTGGCCCAGGAGGGCTGCATGTATCAATGCCTCCGCTTCGACGGGGAGGATCTACACGAGCGTTACACTAGCACGCTTTGAGTAGCTTCGGATGAGAGACACAGGTTTCTTTTCTATAGGGGCTCATCTTGGTTTGACTGAGCGATACCGAAACGAGAAACGAAAACGAAAACTGCATAACTGTCCGAATCCAACACAAAGTTATGTCGTTAGCAACATTAGCCACCATGATGGCGGTCCGGGGGCGGAGGGCAGTAAAGGGTTCTAGAGGAATGTCTCAAAGATGACTAACCTACTGCGTCGAAATCTGGTCGAGGCAGTCTAGCTGGTCTGGACCACAGCATCCCCCACAACTTAACAGTCCAATCAGGAACAGGGACAGGAGATTCCCGATCCAAAGACCGAGATTCTCTCTCTGTTGGTTCGGCTGCATATAAACGCTCTGTTGTAGTATTGTTAGATAAGCCACTCAATCGACAGGAGCGATTGGCAAACCGACGGTGCAGGCTAACACTGCCAACCCGTTTGAAGAAGTCCACCAGTCTTCAACGACTATTCCTTGCTCACTGAAGCTGTGATATTAGACAAACGTGGGCCGCCGGGCTATGGACCTCCTCCTCTGCTATGATACCAACACCTCCCTTGCATGGCATAGCCCCTCTTCTGTCGTTTAATCCTGGATATTTACGGCCAATAATAGCAGTGTTTGTATTCCGAGAAGCTGGATATGGTTCGAAAACCGACGAGTAATGTATGAACAATGAGTCCTACCGACTGACCTTGGGCACAGTGCAAGAATACTTCCTTCATATGGCTGCATGGAATCGAGGTTGTGTACTTCCGGGTACTTTCGATTCCGTCCTTCGTTACGATGCGTGTTGGGTAGGACGATCGTAACTACCTACTGTCATATATGCAGTTCTTCATTAGCTGAATGTCTAGTCGCTGGACCATTGCCCTCTCTGCTCCTCCTATTGAAACAATCTCTGAACAAAGTGAATCCCTTGCGCCGCCCCAAGGCCAATCAACTAGGCAGACCCGCCACTGAGCTCCACGAGGCATGGCTGCAAGCTTTTGGCACACGCTGGTGTCTTAAGACACATTCTTCTATCCTAGCACGCACTCACAGTACCAAACTTTCACTGCTGTCTCTGACCCGCTTGATTTCCTAACCAGATCAAGGACACTCTAAGTGTGACGTGCGAGGACTGTAGAACTCTGATTAATACCACTCTAATGCTCTGGGGCCCCGGGCTGGGGTACTTCGATGTTGTGCTGTGGAGTGTTATCGACACCCTGGGTGTCAACCGGTTCTGTGGGACGGGCACTTGGTCCTCACGAGTCTCTTCGTAGGCGTTGAATCTCCGGTCTATATTAGGCTATCACTGTCTCTGCGCGACTCCCACTCCTCAGCATTCATCCTACCTGCTATTTTTCATATATATGAATACCGTACGCTACTCTTCCAGTCTTCCACCCTATTAGAATCGTTCTATATTTATTGGCTCCCAGAAACTATCTCCATTATCCTCATCCGCATTCATAGTCACCATGGTCCTAGCATACCACCATCCGCAACCCTCGGTCGGGGTCACCATTAAGTCTGAACCATCAAGTCCCATAACCCCCTTTCCAACGGGGGTTTCATCACCCACTGGGCCTGGCAAGACATACTATAACTTTATAGATACGCAAAGAAATGACGGCACAATGAGTCATAATAGTTTTGTCTCTATGCCAAAGTATCACAGTATCCCACATCTTGACCCTCTTCACCATCCGTCTCCAATGGAGACATTACGAACGCCGAGTCTCACACCAGGCTCCAGAGAAGACGATATTCAATCCAGAATGTCAAGAATGTCCATGGGCCACGACCCCATAGTCGACAGCCTCAACAAGCTTCGTGCAGATGAGAAGGGTCCGCTAGGGCCTATCGATGCTTTCTTGCGCCAGGAGTCACGCAGTCTGGTAAACCCAGCGTGGAGCAGTTTCCAAGTTGGCCATGATAAATCGAAACGCGAACTACTCTCAGCTCAAGCAACCAAGCGGCGGTCAGAGAAACGCCAAAAAGGGGCACACTGCAACATCAAGTATACGATGGAAGAGCTCGACTACATCCGGTATCACCGCGTCGACCTCGGGGAGAGCTGGAAGCAACTCGAGGAACACTTCACCCTCATGTTCCCGATGGACAAGTTCCCGGACGGGCGTGTGGCCGGGGGTCTGCAGGGCGCGTACTACCGGCAGCACAAGGCCCTGCCCCTTATCACCAATGGCGAGCTCCAGTTCATGGAGAACGGCCACGTCGTCCCCGTCTGGGTCTTCACGCGAGATCAGTCGCGGAATGGTGTCAAGCACTTGTATGGGCTCGTGCAACTGTACCCGGAGCGTGCGATGAAATACCCCTGGCTCCCTGCTGACTATCGCCATATGGCGCATAAGCTCAGTAAGTCTTCCATGTTCTACCTACCTGTTCCTTCGCCCCCGTTTCTGTTTCTCTCTTGAATTAACTCGCTATCTTCGCTGGTGTCAATCGGAGCGAGCGATATCTCTTCCTAGTTACTCTAAAAGCTGACATTGTGTGTAATAGACAAGGTACGGCAGGCGATGAAGGAAACCGCACGCCTGGAAGCCAAGCAGCGCGGCACATACGTCGAAAAATTACCGCCCGACGTCCAATGCGGCTGTTGTCCCGGCGAAGACCGCGAGCGGAATCCGCACCTTACGGCGCCTCTCCCTGCTCGTAGGAAACTTGCCCTTCGTTTGTCAAATCGAAGGCGATCCATCCTGGGAAAAAGGACTTCCAAGCTTTAGGATAGACTTGTCTACCAGCCTGCAAGCCTACCTCTCGCATTCATTTCATGCTCAACTTCGACTTATTTTCTCTGTTACTTCGTCGAGAGCCCCAGCTCTCTCTATTACGTTCTATATACTCGCACACAGGATGCGAACCGACAGTCCATAGGCCTCAACCTTTGAAGCCGACTCCTTATTCTAGCACAATGTTGCAACAAATTCATCTCTTCGTCTCTTCATTCACTTATCCAACGACAGCAGCAATGATGCCTCGGGTATATCATCGCCCACATATACGTTTCAACAAACACCTGCCTGTTCCCTTCAAGGGGCAGGAGAGGAAGGTGTCACAACCGATGGAGAACTATCTCCTTATTGACGAAAAAAAAAAAAAAAAAGGACTCGAGACATGAAACACATGGCAGGATGATGGGACGATGACACGAAGCAAACATGTACTACTTTGACACATTTTCCTATATTTCCTTTCCCCTTTCCTACTTCTTTGGTTATTTATATCTGGTATTTGATCATTCCACGTTCAAACCACCTCCGTACCACCTGTATGGGATGCAAATCATAACAAAAAAAATATTATGATTACGAAGCTCAGAGGAAAGAGGACTGACTGGCGGTTTTCTCTATCATAATAACGCATTTTCAGCTGTTTGTTTTCCTACTTTCGGTTTCCTAGTGTCACTCTTTGTTCCTGACTATTTTCATTTAATCTTATCATTCCTCTATCAAACCACTATCACGATCAAGGCCTTCAAAAGACGCAAAACGCGGCTGAGAAAAGATATCCCGCTTAAAGTATGGTCTCTACTTTTTACTAGATAAAAAATTCGCGCAATGCTATGAGTTCCAACGATTTAGTGGGAATAAGGTCGGGAATGATTTTGGGGGGAAATCAAGATTGATACACTATGGGGAAATTGAACGAATGGGGAATGAAATGACTGGGTATGGACTGGACTGGTTTGATTTGGACACAAATTTTTGGAAATAATAATGAGATCACACGATTCCTTCTATAATACAAACTTTGCTAACGAGACTCGGAGATAAGGATACATGAACTGGCTGGTGGTACAGGGAACACACAAAAAAGGGGAGGGGTTCACGAAGTTTGTACGTCCTTCGTTTCAGGCGGATTGGATTCTTCAGTTATGCAAGCTTCATTCACTCTCAAGTAACAAAACGAGACGGGGGGCTGGCTGTACTCTATTCTCTTACATCATGGTCATCTCTTAAAGATACAATATATATTTATTCTTACTATCTTGAGTAATCATTACACCGCTCGTAATTCTGCTCCGCTACGCTTTGGCGTAGAAATCCTAAACGACCCCGCCCCTGGAGAGCCTCTTTCTCTGTACTTGTTGTTGGCTATGTGAGTTTGTGCCCCCTCTCCGCAGAAGCGGTGCACAGAGTAGGTAGGTAATTACACCGAGGCCACCGAGGAAGAGATCAATCAGACGGATTCTTTGCAACGCTCCAATATATGATTCGTCACTTGTACTCTTATCTCCCTGGAAATGAGCCTAATACCAAGCATGATAAGATGGGGGCGAAATGTACGGTGGAACAGAGAGCAGCCAACGAGCAGCAGCAGTATGAAGCGTTTGTGCCCCGGGGATTCCCGAAGGCTTGGGTAGATAGGGCTGGAAAAGGAAAAGAGAACTGTTGTGGGACGTTTTTTTTCTTCTTCCTTCCCTGCTGTTGTATCTCTTCATGTATGTATACGCGCGATACGTGCAACCAAACCTTGCATCGGCGTATGATGCCGTATAACCTATAACAAGGTGTAGGCTGTGCGTTGAGGTAGTAAGCAAAGTACCTAAGTAGTGTGGAATTGACGCACCCAGGTCAAGTGACCAAAAACACCAGTGATCTGGATGTAACGGTTTCACAAACATCGGGGGTGGCTGCAGCACGGTACTCTTTTTCCTCTCGCCATCACATGCACGCGAGCTCATGAACACACGTACAGTACACGCGCACGCCCTATCTGACATGCGTGTTCGGGCGTCTGCAGGACTTCGAGGTTTCTGCATCACATCTCAAAGCCGCTATTTAGGGATGGAAGGATTGCGAGACGATTCTGTTGTGGAATTGGTCTAGATCGTCGCTGCATAGCCAACCGAAATGGAGACAAGGGCAAGGGTGAGAGCCAATGGCTCTTCAAAGCGGTGCGGTCTTGACAACATACGAAGATATGGGCGTGCTGTTGGCTGTAGAGCCTCTTGAGCTGCAGTCCGCCGCTTGCTGCATAGCTAGCCGAGGTAACGTATCCTTTTTCCCGACATGATGGGGGTTACTTGATCACCCACCATTCTAGGCCTAACACGTTTGCCTCTACCCTGTGCGAAAGTACCATGCTTGGAGCCGACATGACAGGTACACTTCCATCCGTGTCACCCTTACAAATCATTAGGGAGCATCTTGACCGTCCTTTCCTTTGATGAAGGCATTTAGAATTATGCACGATTCGATCTAAGAGCATAGTGTAGATTCATCTAGAGTTAATGGAGATTTCCCACGCCCCCCTGTCGTGGTGTCCGCGCTGATCTGTTTGGCGGCTTTCATAAATGATTACTCTGGAGCCCATTTCGCCCTATATATGTTCTGAACTGGGATTTTGTGTTCTCCCCGTCAAACTCATCGTCGCTATGATCTATATCATATTCCTCTAAATCTGAGGCGTTGCCAGTGCGGAACGCATAAGGATTCTTGTCGAACTCGTCATCTGAAGCTACCTCCTCGTCGGGGTAGTCTGCTGTATAATAGTTCTCAGCTAGGTGTTGTTAGTAAAGCCGTGATATGTCCAAGGTACTACGAATGAAGGGGCGACGTCCTACCATTTTCATCTTCTTCATCTTCGGCCCATTCATCTTCGCTCTCGTCGTTTTCCCCATAGAAGAACTCGATGTCGGGCTCCTCATCAAACACCAATAGTCCCACACTCTGTGGTGGTACGTGATCCCCCATACTGCTGGCTGGAACACGAACGTAAGTCTCAATGATGTAATCACTGTCGTCACTGTCACTGTTTCCGACGTCGATATCCATTGTTTCCCCGTCGGTCGGCCGTGCCACTTCTTCCGGACGCCGTTCAGCGTAACGCTTCGCAGGAGGTTTGGGTTTGAATTTGAGCTTGGATGAAGCGTTGATCCTCGCTCGCTCTTGCTTGCGCTTCTCCTCCTCAGCCCTTTGTAGGTTGAGGCCGATCTGCTGCATAGCGTACGCCTCCATGTCAGCAGTTAGCTGCTGCATATCGACATTCCACCGATCTGTCATAGATTTGGGTAGCTCCGGCCGGTCCCTCACTGTGTTATCCCTAGCTGCTAGCTTCGCGACCCCGGGCTTCTTGAATTTCCTAGGTTCAGGCTTGTCCAACTCCATAGCCTCGGCCGTAGGGGTATGGCTAGGCTGGGATGCAGCGACATGATCATTATTGGCAGCATGAAGTTTATTCATCAATCTCGAAGATCCACGTTTTATCTTTCGCTCGACGAACATTGCGGGCGGAGCCCTCTTCTTGGAGATGCCCCCATGGGGTCGGCTTGGGTAAGGAGACGCAGCTAACATCATATCCTTGCGCGACATATGAAAGCGTCTGGGTTCGGAGAAAGAGGAAGAGATGGAGGCGGTGCCGAGCGTATTTGTGTTTGCCGTGGTATTGGCAGCATCTGGCGCAATTGTAGAGATGTTCCCATTATTCTTATTGCCGACCGTGTCGTCGACGGGAGATTTATCTTTGTCAGGAGAAATATTTTGTCTCGTGGCACTCTGGAATGCTTGGGTTCGGCGGCCCAAGGGAGAGGTGTGAATGACGGGCTTCTGATTTTGGGGAGGAATGCTTTCGGCAAAAGTGGCTTCCTCATTCTGGCGCTGGTAAACAAAGACATTACTCCTGTGCCTCTTGGTTTCCTGAACACCTGCAGGCAAGCTTGGGTGAGCTGGCGTCAATCAAAATAAATGCTCCATCCAACTTGAGGGAAACTTACGTAGGTACGAGACAGGGGCCTCTTCGGTGGCCTTGCGCTTCACGCGGATGAGCTGCGGCGGAACAGACATTGTATGGTATTCTTAATTAATTGAGACGGGAGACAGACCGAGCACAAAATGACGTAAGTGATGCTGGCGACTTTAGGGATGGTCTCAGGCCACGAAATGGTTGGGTGATGGTGTAGGCAGGGCCGTGTGCTGTTTCCGGCATGTGATAGTGGTGCTGCGTTGCGGATTGCTGTCGTCTCTCTCCCAAATTATGACCTGGTAGGGTACCCGGTACTTGCCACTCTTGTGTGGCTGGTGAGGCGTGGCGTGAGCTATGGTGGGGCGCCACGCTTCTTGTACGCATGATGTTAGTACCTACTGTAGGCTGCAGGTACCCCACCATAGCTATAGTTGTATGCGCGCCTATGGCAGGCATTGGTTAGAAACCCTGGTCAATGTCATCACCACTTTTTCACTTCAACCTATTGGGAGGCGAGAAAGCCGGCCTCATTCAGAGGCGATGAATTACTATGCCGTCGTTTACACCTTTCTCCATCCCTTCCGAATCTATTACTGGAGCCAAACCGTTGGATGGCACCGCACTGGCGCGAACCACAAACAGCTGGAGCGCCATGCTCTTCGTCTGTTGATCTACAGTACATGCCGTGGCTCAGTGACCCCAGCACTGTTCGCGAACTGGCTTGTTTGCGTACAATAAGCATCATCATAATAATATCTGGCCCAGTTCTGACTCGACAGGCGAAGCGTCGTCGTCGGTTTGAGAAAGAAAGGAGCCTGTTGCTGCCTCTAGCTCTATCGCTGTTGTCCGCTCGTCACTTGCTCACTGGCATGTAGGATTTTGCCCCTAGCAGGTGTCTATCGGGGGGATCCTTGGTTCACACAAAGACTTGGAGTGATTCGATGACGCCAGTGACCTAAACCACTAAACCATGGTCGAACAAGGTATGAGTGATGGAGGGTAGGAAGGTTTCGCCCGGGTTGCTTAGCTCCGAGGTTCCCCAGCCCACCTCTCGATTCGGTCCCTCATTATCCAGAGTAGGCTCACGCGCTGCTCACTACTCGCCGCTTGCCTCCCCGGGTTTCCAGCTCCGAGATGACGCTTGCCAATACCCTTAGGTAAAATACCTAGTAGGCTGCCGCGTACGTTCCCGACGTATGTGCCTGCCTATCTACCGCAGTAGATGGCGTACCAAGAAATGTGTATCTCTTTCTGCTCACTGGGTGTGTGCGACTATTAGCCGCCTTCGACAAGCAGCAGTGTCTGCCTCGTAACTACTTCCTAACCCCTTGATGACCGGAATTTCTGCATCTTATCTCTCTTCTGCCTCCTAAGTATTGCTGACAATTCTGTGAAACCCTTCGGCGACCACGAACCAATCACTCTTGCTGTTGTGGTTGTAAGGCTGCTGACCACAAAAGAGTCCTTCGGGCCGGCCTCGTATCAAGTAGCAATCTTATACTCCTTATTCCTATAGTTCAAACATCCGTCTTGTTCCCCGCCGCGTAGCCAGACGGTTCTGGTCCTTCGCTCGTGAGAATAGTCGGCATTGCCTGAGACCTATGGTATTGAAGTGCCCTATCAAACTACTACAAACATGTCTTCTCCCAGCAAAGTCCCCGTCACTTTCACTTTCCACCGTAGAGGCGTCCATCCTCCCCTTTTCGTCGCCGGATCATTTTCAAGCCCTCCATGGGAGCCACGGGAGATGATTGCTTCCATAGACCAACATGGAGACTACATCTTCACGAAACAGGTCATGGTGGACGAGTGCTCAGAAATCCAGTACAAATTCCGACACGCATCCGGTGATTGGTGGGCTTTGGACCCGGATGCCGACACAGGTGAGATACTCCTAATTTGAATTGTTATCAACGTGCTTGCACATGTTAACTTTGCATCGCTCTATCTGCAGCCACGGACGAACACGGTAATGTGAACAGCTTGTTATATTCTCCAACCATTAAGGCGGCTCAAGAAATAACACTGCTACAAGAATTAAATGCCTCTAAAGCCGCGGATACGGCTGCTGGCCCTAACAAAATCGAAACAAGGGAGACACCCACTCATACTCAAGACACGGAAAGCAATACTGCCATCCTAAATCCTCTTGCCCTTAATCCTGTCGCTGAGGATGCCGAACAGGAGGAGTTACGACGCCTATTCTCCACTCCCATTGATGAAGTTGCTAGCATTGCAGCCGAAGTAGCTGACACCGCTTCCCAACTAGATGAAGATGACTTCGAGGCTTATGACGGTGACACGTTCCCCATGTTTAGCCACGAATGCTTTGCGTCTTCATCCAGCCATGAAGAGCCAGAGTTAAAATGCGATACTGTCGAATTGACTCCGGAAAGCATTGATGTTGTGGATTTGAACATTGATGACCCTCTCCTAGAGCACTTCCCCTCGGACCGCGAGTCTATCATGGCTACCATGCGCCGTGTATCGGCCACAGTGGGCTCGGATCCCACAGTGGTAGATCAAGTCACCTTGTCACCAGTTATCACGGCAAGGTCGTCCTTTGCAGGCAACTTGTCTCCTATGAGAGAGTCGTTCGGCATGGATGATGAAAATGACACGGCGGATGAGCAACCGGAAGCTATCACCCCGCCGCTTGCGGGCATCGCATCTAGACAGTCCCTGCAGTCGATTGTAGAAGGAGAAGAGACCCTATTTGAGAATACAGCGCGCGACGACCCAACTCCAGTTCAGTATATTGGCCCTGTCCAGAAACCTGCCCCCTCTTTGGTGTCCATGGGTAGCGATGAAGGGGTTTCCATGAACATTACACCTCGAAAGCCAATCGCTGATACGTATGACACCGAAACGTTACACGATAACACAAAACCTCAGTCCACAACACCTATTGCCGATAAAATAGTCGCGGATAGTGTGGAACCGACCGAAGAAGCCTCGAGCAGCATCTCAAGTGCCTCAAAGTCTAGTGAGCAGATTGATCAGCTAGATGTGCACAAAAACCCAACTAACGGTGAGCGGCTTCATTCTCCTCCTTCCTCAATGTACTCTATCCACGACAACAAAGGGGGTGGTGACTGGATCCATACCTTCTTCCGCACGATGTTCGTCGACTGGATCGGCAATTTCTTCTGTTGGCTTTGCAGTCGAAGCCCTACCCAGGTGTAAGGAGCCGTTCGATCCTTGGTTTTCCCCTTGGTTTCCTTCTTTTTGTGTCCCCGTTTCCCCCTCCTCATTCACATGCGAATTTACCTCCTATCCACCTGTACTTTAAATATTCTAACGCGCAAGGAATTGACTCGAGAGTAGTCTACGTCCCCCAAAAGTCTCTAGGGCTGGGGCCTTGATCGTGGTCGGCGCGGGTATTTCGCTGTGGGCTTTCCATGATCGATTACCGTCTATCGGTCTCCCTTCGCTTGGGCTTAACTCCTAGAATGCACAGATCACCGGGGCGTTATGTATGGCATGGGGGAATACAGCTTGGAAATCTAGATGAGTCTTTCACGACTTCACTCAAATGTACATGGGTACACAAACGTGAGGGACAGCGGAGAGAAATTTAAGTATCCCATCGCGGTAATGCATCTTGACTGTTTCGAAATGCCAAAGGCACCATTGTGCATGATGCCCAGAAGGAGCCCTTACCGGGACGTTCACGTAGAGCATATTTTACAGCGTCTACATGCTTCTAGTGGCACTAGATTTGACTTAAACAAACAGTGCTAAGAATTTTTTTTATAAAATACTACGTGTTAATACATCTCTATGCCATTTTAAGAGTATAATCTATCTTCTAAGACTACCACCAACGCCGCTTACCAAGTCTTCGGGCCAAACGTCTCGCCCGGCGGCAACACGACTTGTATAGCCTTCCCTTGATAGTCCAAGGTACTCGTAACAACGGTATTTCCCCACCATTGCGGCGGGTCGATATCGTTAAGCGTGAAAGCAATAAAGATGACGATGGTACCAATCGCCAACCCGAGATCGAGCCCCGCAGACGTGAGGTAGTTGAGCCTGCTCCACCACCGGAAGTGCCGCTTCTTGATGACGAACTGGAAGACGTACCCCACGATGCCCCACGACAGGTAATTCAGGGGCGTAGCAGGCGGCATATTGCCCGCGCCCCCGAAGATCAGGGGCGCCATGAGATACTTGGCCCCGGAGCGCGGGTAGCGCTTTGCGAGGAAGTATATGGCCACGGGGGTCACGGCGCCGATGACGAAGAAGACCAATAGACCCGAGTAGATCTGGCCCGGGGAGAAGACGCGTGCGGGGCCGATCAGACCCCAGATCACCGAGGCGGAGAAGAAGACGCGGCCGCCGGGACACGTGAAGCGCTGGGGCTGGGTGATCTCGCAGACGCCGTCGATGTTGTCGAGGGCAAAGTTTAGGACGGCGACCTGGATGAAGCAGGATACCGTCGTGGCGACGACCTGGGCCATGAACATGGTGCGGGGTGGGATCTTCATGTAGTGCCCGAACTTGAGGTCTGCGACGAAGCTGAGGGCTTGCGACATAGTGATGTAGCCGTATGTCTTGAAGAGCATGAGGGCCAGGGGCCGTCCTGGCTGGATGTAGCCGTAGACGAACTCTGTTAAGACGTTCAGGCCGATTTCTTGGCTTGTGATCGCTGAGATTATGCCGATGGGGAGGGCGAATGCGAATGCGATCGTTACGGCGAGTAGGAAAGCCCACCATTTTAGATTGGTAGGGTAGAAGAGCACGGCAATCAGACTCAGTGCTAGGACTATGAGGAAGAGGGCGGTGTACCACCACTGCGGCGCCTCTTTGTATTTCCGCATCAGTTTCATATGGATATCGGGTTTCTCGTGCGTGCTGTTTTGATATTGGGCCCAGATGGTACCGCTATAGTGCAGGAAGGTATGGACAACCAGTGCCGTGATGGCGGCGAAAGAAAGACCGTAGGACAAGGCAAATGTAGTGCTGATGAACAATGGGGAGTAGGCTTTGTAAGCGCCTTCATCTAACGTGAGTTCAGGTGTCAAGACACGCGTGACGTTGTATAAGCCGCCCGTGTTATCGTATGTCGAAGCGTCGCTCATGGGAAGGAATTGAGAGTACCAGGCACCGGTGTAATGCAGGAATGAAGTAAGGAAAACGAAGAACAGCACAACGCCAATCAGCGTGTTCGCGATGGCGTGCCACGGGACAATCAACGGTGATCCCACGTAACCCGCGATCTGAGTCCAGTCGAAGGTGATCGGGATAAGTGACAGCCCAGTATTACCACCGAACAACTGGTTGACGATAGGGTTCTGCGGTGCTAGCCATGTTGCGACAGCAGTGACACTCAAGAACTGAGCGAAGAACCCCGGGATGAAGTAGTAGACGCAAGACGCTATGGTGATAAGACCGAACCATCTGTATCGCGACATGTTCCCTCCGATGATTGTTGGGTCCTTGACCTGGTGGGTTTCATACATCGCATTCATTAGTGCAATAGCGGCCAATCTAGGGTATGATAGTTAGCACCTGGGTATTGGAAACGTATAAGATGAGTAGGGTATGACCGTTTGAACGTCTCATAAGAAAGTCTAAAGCATGGTAATCGATCCTACTTACGTACTAGGCCATATCATAGAGGCAGGATATACTATAAGACGTCAGTAATTAATTAGTTATTTCCACTGCTAAGCGTACTCACCAAGGAACTTCCTCATGATGCCTGCAATCCCGTACCCGAGGGATTGTGTTGAAATCACGATTAGTAGCTGAAAAATGATACCGAAGTTCTGTTTGTAAAACACCAGTTGCGCTAAGATGACGTCCGTGGCATACGCGACCGAGAATGATACACTGGCCATGACCACGATGATCGAGTGTTCCTTAATGTTGAACGGTCCCGGATTCAGCTCGCACTTGACTCCGAAGAGGGTGATCTGCTTTTCCGGTACCACTCGTTCCCACAGTCGTCCCATGACCCAGGCAACAATCTGAGCGATGAGAGGACCAATGCCGATCGAAGGAGCTCGAAGTGAGAATAATGTGTTAAGCGCCGCGCCGAGGAACGTTAGCGATAGCCCGATAGTCCATGCGCGAATAGTGCTACACGGTAAGTCTTCATCGAAATTGCGTACAGCGGCTCGTACTTCCTCATAGGGTGAGTCTTCCTGGCTGGCTTTCGCAGCGGCCTCGCTATCAAACGACGTCGCTCTCCCTAGTTCCAAGGGGTCTAACTCTATATCGTCGTCCTCATCTGGGAAGTTGGGGTCAAGGAGGCGTTCATGCTCTTCACCCTCTATGTCTTCGGAGTTGTCTGGAATATTGGGTCGTACCCAGTCGGAAAGTTCATGGCTTTCGTCGTGGTCGCCTTTGGATATCGCACCGGCATCCTTCAGCATGGGGCCTTTTTCTTCATCTCGCGCTCGTCCGCCATTAGCCGGCCTCTCCCCTGCCATTGTCCAGGATAGAGGCGTCTAACCTCGATTGACAGCACAATTGATCGATTCGACTCAGTTCCAGTCCATATAAGTACGCGGAATCAATGGCTTCAAAGAAAAGATAAAGGGCGCTGCTTGACACTGTTCTGATCCTAGCTTCTGAAACGTGGTTCGAAAGCTCCTCGTCTCGGCAGGGAGAGTGGATAAATACAGGCCAATTCCTCTAAACAGTGTAGAAAAGTTCTTGCAGCTAGGTCTCCGATCGTCAATTGATAGTATGGCCGTGTATTCTTCCGCGATCGCACGTGCAGGTGTCAATGCAGGACTCAGACTACCTCGTAAGCAAAAGTTGAGATATCGCCTCTCTTAACCCTGTCCGGTGGAAAGTCCGAATACTAGTCCTCACGACGATAAATGTAACGCTGGTACACATGTCCGTCTGAGACAATTGTAAGACTGTAGATATAAGGATGTCTATGTGTTTAAAAGGGATAAATTTGAGAATGGCAGATATCAGGAAGTGATAATGATTGAAGATAGTTCCAAGGTTGTTGAAGGTCATATGAGATAAGCTGAGATACTAAGGCTAGATTGTATATACGTATCTCGACTTTGAAGTTTCAGCTGGGAAATTGAAGCGCGGCAGTGGTACGTGGCCGTCTTGGTGCCAAAGGACGCTAACCAAAGATGGTGATTATATTGCCTAATTGGGCGACGAAATTGGGTGTAGGGGAATTCCGGGAGCCATTCTTTTGCAAGCGACCACGGAGAACCCTTCGTTTCACTCATTATATTCGTTAGAAACGAGGGCAATAGTGATGTAGAAAAGTTCGGAGCCTGTCGCCCGGAATAATCTCTTATATGATAATCTGCTATCACCTCGCTAGCTATCTCCACCCTTGTTAATCCTCCCTTTAGCATTCCATTGCCGAGATTTCGGACCCGAATGCCCCTGGTCGGTCGTAGTTTTAATGCGCTTCTCCGGTCTCTCGCTGCTGCTTTCATGTTTTGTCCTCTTCCTCACGTTGACACGGACCTGTGCATCGCAACGGAGATTCCCAGGGCCATGGGATTCAACTAAAACCTGCGCGTCAAACCCAATCTTGTATTGGCCGATTCTTTGTTCAAGGTCCTTGTAGGCGACCTCGTCCGAGCCCCAGGTGTGGGACAGTTGTTGCGTACGGGGAAATGTTGGTGCCTAGTGGGTAGTCTGTTAAGTGTCTTTGGTTATTTAAGAAGTCATGTAAAGAAAGATAGTGCTATAATATTAAATTATTTCTGTTTCATCAGCGATTTATACTAACGGCGAAACTAAGGCTATGATTTTGAGTCTTGCATATTGATTCGATGGAAATAATCTATACAAGCTAGCCTGAGAGCACCCGAGTTCATTTGAGACGGGCGGCCAGCTGTATAATAGTGCAAAACTCACTCATTAGGAAGGTAAAGAGTATAGTCTTGTCCGGTAAATTCATCGTGTATCAGCTCCGGTTCTGTCCCATGTACATCATACTGGTCCACAATCGCATTGAAGTCGATTGCAACCTGCTCGACCTGGTCATCCGACCCAAAGTACGCCCCATCAGTCTCTTCCGTGGCCGTCAGCTCGCCGTTTGTTAGTTGCAGCTTCTGCACCTTGAAGGCCAGCACGGTCGGACCTTCATCCTCCCAATCAATCTTCAAAGTTCGCTTCCGGGACCGTTTTCCCATGGGTCCCACCGATATGCCACTGACATGGGCACCGAGACTAGCCTCGTTCTCCCGGCTATTGTCATCAAGGGACTTGAAGACTACGCCCGAGGCCACTACGACACCGGTAATGAGGAAGGCGCAGCGGTCGCTTCCGCTCCGGAGCACATCAATTATGCGCTTCTGCGCCCGTAACGCATCGAGAAACGCCGGCGGCGGCACAAACATGCTGATAGTCATGCTCCTGATCTCGTACCGCTCTGAGACGTCTGCGCCTGAGGCGAGCGAAACATGGGTGCCAAGGCCGAAGAAGTCGAGGATCTTGAGGAACAGCCCGTACTTGGAAGAATTGGTCTTACTATCCTCGATGTTGTAGTTCTTGAGAGTTTTTGGAGGTGGTAAGACAGCGGCGCCGCCCCCAAGCGATAGTGGCGGAGCGAGCGTTTCCGGGTCAACAAGCACCAAGTCAGGCTGGGATACACGATAAAGTACGTTGCCAAGCTTGACCGACGATTCATAATTCGTCTTCTCGTCAGGGACGAGGAAGAACGAGGGCGGTGGTTTGCTGCGCGACATCCTGCGACCTAGTTTGTAGAGTTCAAGAAGGAAAGAACTGAAGCCTGGTGATCCTACATCTCGGAATGCGAAACATGTGTGACTGAGCGGGGTAGCTATCTATGAGCGATGTCACATTGGCTGACAGTCATCTATTGTGGTGGCGGAGTCTTGCCTTCTATACAGGGGCTATTTGCATATCTCGTAGACCAGTGTTCTTCAAGTCTCACAGACACGTCTATCATGGGTAGCCGTAAACCAGGCCATTCTTGATCATCTCGGCAATCTCGTCCGGTGACTTTTTTAGACACCATGGTGCCAGATATGCAAATTTATCTGTGTCTGTACACATGAGCCTCAAAGCAGTTCGCATTCCTTGATATGAAGATAGTTGGCCCCATAGCTGCGGGTTAAGATCTAGCTTCTGCTGGGCAAACTCGAGTATGTTGGCAGCGATTGCAGCAACTATGGGTGTGGCGAATGAGGTACCGGAAACCCAGACCTCCTTGCCCTGCCACTCGGACCCAATGTCAACGCCGAGGGTTGCGATACGGTTGCTCGCATCCACTTTGACATTAAACTGCCCGTCCATTCCAATGCCATTCACCGCGTGGACGCAAAGAACGCCTTGTTGTGAGGCGGGAAACGCGCGGGGATAGTTGTAGCCCCAGTTCCCGGCAGCGGCAATGACGATTCTTCCCGAGATGCTATCCGGGTTGATAGCTTCTTCTAGTGCTGCCTTGATCACCGGGATCTCGCTCTTGAAGCCCAGGGACAAAGAGACGATGTGCGCATTCTCTTGTACAGCCCACCTTATCGCCTTCGCGTGGTTAGTTGACGGTTATCCAAGTATCAGGAATCCATACCTCGGCAATGTTGTGTACATTTCGGAGACTGAAAGTCTTATCATTCGAAACCTTGGCTATCAATATATGTGCTGTCGGACTGGTTTGTAAAACTAAACGAACTAGGTGGGTGCCATGACCGCATATGTCGTGGTAGCTGTCCGGGTTGTCATCGACCCAGCTTCTCCCGGTTATCCTGGTGAGCTCTCCTTTCACTAATGGATCAGACTTGTCTACACCGGTATCGATCAAGGCAATCTTTATATTCGAAGTTGTCCCCGCACGTCGTAGACGCGGAAGGAGCTGATCGTTGAATTTTCTTAGCTCTTTCCAGAAAGTGACAGCAAGATTTGCCTGTCTGAAGAAAAGGGATATTAGACACAGAAATGAACGACATGGGTCCACACTCACTCTGAAGGCCGACTGTGTTCCATATCGTCAAATAATACTAATTCATCCTTCCCAATGTTAAACACGGACGGTGTAGACTCGCCGCAAACCACGTCTGGGGCATACTCGATATCGTTAAGCCATACGCTCATCTTCGCGCTTTTTTTCATCGTCGCCGTTTGCGTGCGAATAGGAAGTTGTGAGACAGGGCCATCGGTAAGTTCAACTTTCTCGTTTAGCCGGGATTCCTTCCGGGCAATCATTGTCGCTTTTTTGTCCTGGGCTTGGTCTGGCGACATGAAGGAGATAGCCGAGATTGGGAGTCTCGCGCTTTCTTGATAGTTGGCCTTGGAGGTTGAGGACCGTAGGGACGAGGGGGCTTCTTTGGAAGCGGCACGATATGCGAATGAGAGGTCATGTCTTACGTGGTGCTCTTGGTAATATACCGGCTCTTTCTGCTTAAGCTTCAGGCGCGGGGGCGAAGTCGGAGCTAGCTTTGTGATGATGTTATTCTGGATGTACTTGCGGTCCCATTCGCACCAACCCATCTCAGGGACGTCGATATCTCTGGCCTCCCTCTTGAGCTTCCGTTCCTTGTGGAAGTTGAGACAAGCTTGGATGGCCTCTCTGTAGAACAGCTCATGTTTCGCCTTGTCATACAGTCGTAGCAATAACGTTGACAGGTTCTTGTTGGGTGTTTTTTTCAAGCCATCATCAATAAACTCATCAAGGTCTCTTCCCAGGTCGATCTCGAGCAAAAGCTTTCCGAACAGAATCAGGTGTGGGGTTTTCACCAACTTAGCTGCCCATTTCGTCCAGTCTTGAGACTCGGGGCCGTTCACGGTGACAGATACAAAGGGCCCGTAAGGTAGTTCACTCTCACCCTTCTTTTCACTTAGGAAATACATATCTTTTGCTGTCCATCCCTTCCCAACCCACTGAGAGCCTAGCAACTGAGATAGCGCAATTGCGATGTGTACAGCGAGAGCTTCTTTTTGATTTCGGTCAAATCGTAGCTGGTGGTCGTTGAGCATCAAATCCCTAAGATCGAACCTTCTGAATGCGCCGTTGGATATCATCTCGCGAAGGCTAGTGCTAGGAGAGTCTCCATTGTGGCGGCGATACCCATTAGCTTGTGAGAGATTTTGGATTTCGTTTCCATTTATGTGTATCTTGAGACTCAGTTCTTCCGACTGGGTCCATTCAATTTCACGACACAAGTTGATTTCGGTGACAACCCGTGGACCAATCGTCAGTTTTCTGGAACAGTTAACTTAGATCTTCGTACCACGCAGCTCAGAATGACTCACTCGCGCATGCTACAACCGGCGTCCTGCCACTCGCAGTGTTCCGGGCATACTGATATGAAGAGATCTAAGTAGAGGTCGTGATGGCTGTTGTTTTTGGAGGAGGGAAGGTCCAGCATCAGCTTGTGCGGTGTCCCACACGTTCGTAGGTGTTCAAACACTGTGCGGAATGTTGTGGCAGCATAGTCATGTACACGGGCGTCTTGGTGGTCGACAGCGGCAGGGGGCGGGGGTATTTGGGCAAGGGGCTGAGAGGAGGGAAATGTATCAAGGATATGATTCAACTCCTGCACAGTCTTCAAGTCGTCTAACAAAGTGCTGTCGGATGGTAATTTGAACGCCGCGCCGAGATGACCCCTAATTAAGTTCAACTCGACGCGCGAGGTCTCCAGGTACTCGAGCAGCGACCACAGCCTATGGTAATGGGAACCTACAGTCTCCTCCCCATTCGTCAGGGGCTGAAACAGGTGTCCAAAGCGCCTGGCTCCCGTCGGGAACCATACGTCGTCTACAATGGCCAGCGTTCCGAGCAAGATCATGAACTTGCTCAATGCCGCCCGGAGAAGTCCGAGCCTATCGAGGTCGGTGTCGAACGGGGTCCGTGGCCGTACAAAGACCCGGGTCAGCTCGAACTCGAAACTGTCTCTCGCGTTTTCCAGAACGATGCCGTCGCGGTCAAGCTCGCCAAACTCGTCGTTAGTTACCGGCAGGGTACATATCAGGTACCCCCGGAGCGCGGCGATGATGTCCCACTCCAGACTGTCTCTGAGCGACATCTCGCACCATTTGCCTCTTGCCGGTAAACTGGAACCATCTCCCTAGCCCGGATTAATGTTACCGCGCACGGCTGGAGTGTAAGCAGCTGAAACCCCGCACGTGTGCTACATGCTACACTGCGCTGACTGGGTGATATTGGCCACCACGTGACCGGCACGCGATCCTGGCTCTTCGTAAGCTGGATCTGTGAGTATGCAGGTCACATTTGCCCTCGCCCTATCTCTAGAGCACGTTGTTGTTTTCATAGCGTGTCTATTCACAACCAGCTGGCTCTAATGTATATCTCTGCGAGCCGGTAAGAACAGTCTTTTGTAAAGGACCGACAACGCGGCCCTGGCCATCATGTCTTCAGGCAGTGGAGCAAGTGATGAAATATCTAGTTTAGCACAGAATTGTTGGGAACCCTGGGCCGAAATCTTGGCGCAGCCGGGACATACCTACGGGTCTCGGGGGTTGGTCCAAGAATACCAGCGGCGTTACGAGGCATGGATCGTTTTCCTCGGAGTCTTTGCCAACGGCAGTCTCAACCTTGATCACCGCTTGAGGAATAGCTTCGAGATCAAGAGTATGGTCCTACAGCAACTTCAAGTACTTAACCGGAACCTAAAGGCTGGCAAGTGATCACCGTGAGGACTCTTCATCGCCAGAAGCGGCTAATAACAGAACAGCAAGCAAACTCTTTGAAAAGATGCAGCAAAACGAGCTTATCCAAGATGACGGCGTTAAGATACCTCCCACCCTAGAAGCAGTCTTCTGCGGCGTCGAAGACGCTCTGAATCGTTTACATAGGCTCGGTGTGGCCATCCGCGATGCGTCAGCAGGGCAGCTCATGTCTCGAATCGAGCCTCTGTCCAAAGACCGCCGTGTAAGCTCTTTTGAAAAACTGGCTTACTCTATCATCACAACTCTATATCGCAGCGCGAACCCCCGGCTCTTAGAGCATGTCAGTGCTTCATTGGCCCTCAAGTATCAGGTGATTATCTATCGCCAGGGCCGGGAGAAGAAATACCACGTGCTGCCTGGGCAGCAGACGTGCAGAAACTGCCGCCGTCTACGGCTCCCGCGTATCACCAAGAGCGCCAGGCCGAGTTAAAGATCGCTTCTCGTCCTCAGGCGGGCAAACAAGAGACTGAAGTCGGACGAGTACGATGGTCAACAATCTCATCTACGTTTGACGAACAAGAGTTCAAAAAGCAGCAGGTACAGACGCATAGGGCGCCAGGGCCCCTCCCGCCATCTGTCACGTCCATACACATAGGGCCAGCCAATTGCCCTCCCCAGCCCATAATTCCTAACGATGCCAAGTATGCGAACTGTGAATGGTGCCTTGAGAATTTGCCAGCAAGTTTATTCAAGACACAATCGGAATGGAGGTGTGTTGTTGCCATTAGTTCAATTTCGCTAGCTGATAATCTCTAGGAAGCACGTACAAAGAGATTGGAATCCCTACATCTGTGTATCCGAGGATTGTGCCAACCTCACCCCAGTCCCAAGCTTTGCCAAGGCCTCTGAGTGGGAGAGGCACATGCAAGCACAGCACGGGGATGACTGGCCACGCACGGTATACAAACCGCTGACGTGGATTTGCGACTTCGACCACCCCGGCATGGACGAGGCAGAGACCCCACGTTTTACTACTGATGCAGAACTAGCGATGCATATTCGGGGATCGCACGAGGGAATCAGTTCGGACGAGATTCAGACTATGGTTCGTTATAATACGGTTCTACTTAGCCGGGCTGCTGATGTCTGCCCATTCTGCTGTTTTACTATCGAAGACGACCCTAAACAGAAGGATGTAGCAGCCGGTTGGTCTGGAGATAAATTAACTGCGTCCCGAAGCACAACCTCGAGAAATATTTACACTATACCTGAGGAATCAGAAGATAACTCCTCAATATCGCGTGCATCAAAGAAAATGTACTGCCATGTTGCAGAGCACTTAAACAACTTCACAGTAATCATGATTCGCATGATTTCTGTACCCGACGGAAGCGGCGATACTGAGGGCGAGGAGTCTGTTGTGTTTTCAGAATCCATTTCCGTTGGCGACAATAAGTCCAACTATCAAAACTGGGAATCCTCTTCCTCCGAGGCCGAAGATGAGCATTTTGAGCGCCAAATACCTTATTCCGACCCAATAGCACAAAAGTCGTGCTCCGATAAAACTATTGGAGCTGGGGCGAAACGTACTGTGGACGAGGACTATGTTTCAGAGACCAGTCAGTAGAGCTATATGAAGTAGATTCTATTCCTAACTCTTAGTACTAACAAAGACTTAGGCCGTAACATGCATCCAGTCTATTACATCCCATTACGGAGGAATGAAAATTTCGTCGGAAGAAAAGATGTTCTGGAAATGCTCAAAAAGATGCTATTCGGAGACAAAAATTCTCGAAAAGTCGTCCTGGTCGGGCTGGGAGGCGTAGGTAAAACTCAAGTCGCCCTGGAAGTAGCGTACTGGGCGAAGGACCACCAGCCCGACTATTCTATCCTGTGGATATCAGCACTCAGCAATGACAGTGTCAACCGAGCTTACACTGAGATAGCGAAGCAACTTTCTGTCCAAATCGATCATAAAAAAGGTCTTAAAGAGTCTTTACGGCGACATCTCGACTCAAAAAAAGCGGGGAAATTTCTCTTGATTATAGATAACGCCGATGATCCAGATATCTTACTCGGATCGTCCAACAATCGTGGAGGTCTGTACGATTACTTACCAGAAAGTGAGGACAGTTCAATTTTACTTACCACGCGATCAAGAGACATAGCTATAGAAGTAGCAGCAAGCGATGTAATCGATCTGCACGATATGAGTAAAGAGGAAGCGACAGCGTTCTTATATGGGACTCTAATCAACAAAGAACTTCTTTACGATAAAAGAGGAACAGAGAAGCTGCTTCGAGCGCTCGTATATTTCCCTTTAGCTATCGTACAAGCTGCTGCCTATTTGAATCAGAATCACACGTCAATCACAGACTATCTAGTGCTCTTACAGAATAAAAAACTCAGTTCGATGAGTCGAGAGGCCCACGGCACCACTCGATACCCGGAGCAACTAAATGCAGTAGCAACGACACTTATGGTATCTTTTAGCTTGATCTGCCGATCTAACAGCTATGCTGCGACATTACTATTATTTATGTCCTGTATCGAGCCACAAGCTATACCCGAATCGATTCTTCCTCAACCGCGAATTAGGGGGGAAATGACATCTGCTATCGGCATACTTTGTAGGTACGGTTTCTTGGTCAGACGAGGCATGGATAGTATGTTCGATATGCACCCGCTGGTATATAGCGCGGCATGCGCATGGGTAGAAAACCAGCACATGGTGAAAGAGATAAGGACCAAAGCTATTCAACACCTTATATCTCTTTTCTCATCTGGTAAGAAAGAAGACTTGCTAGAACGGAAAGAATATTTACCACACGCGCAGCATGCTTTACGGATCAGCAAGGATGATCAGAGTACAGAACGGTTCGATCTATTCTACTACGTGGGGCTTTGCTTACATGCGGAACGGCGGATTGAAGACGCTATTATTGCCTTGGAGCAGACATATCGGTTCAGGAAGAGGTTGCTTCCTGGGGAAAGCAACATCCGACTAGCATCGGAACGCGCTCTCGGGAAGGCCTACCTTGAAAACCGGAGGATTAAGGAGGCCATGGGATTATTTCGACATGTTGTAGATATACGAAAAAGGACGTCTCAATCTATGGAGGATCGGTTCACGTCTGAGTGCGATCTCGCACGGGCTTACTACGAAGATCGGCAGACAGAAAAGAGCATAGAGATACTTGAGCGCTCTCTATTGGCCGAAAAACATTCACTAACAGAAACCAATGAACGACTTGAGTCCGAGGAATTACTTGCAAGCGCTTACGTCGACGCCAAGCGAACTAAGGAAGCTATCGGGATACTTGAGCGCGTTGTATTTGTTCAAAAGAAGACACTCGCAGAGGGGGACCGCGTTCGGCTTAAGACCGAAAGCGTGCTCGCAAGCGCTTACATTGATGACAACCGAAACAAAGAAGCTGCTAGGATACTTGAAAACGCTCAGATCATCTGGGATAAGATGGCCGCAGCAGACGATCATGATCGACTTACTTCTGAGCAACTACTTGCCTATACCTACCTCGATTCTGGGCAGACGAGCAAAGCTATTCTGATACTTGAGAATGTTGTGAGCATCCGGGCAAAGACGCTAGAAGCAGATGACACAGAGCGACTTACGTCGGAGCATGAACTCGCATACGCCTATATGCAAATAGGGCGATTTAAAGATGCCATTGATATACTCGAAAAGGTTGTAGCGATCGAATGCTGGATGGATATAAGTGAAAGGGAGCGAGGTGTCTCAATGGACTTACTGGCAGAAGCGAAGAAGCTCGATACCCGTGCCACCCCCCACTAATATTAGCTCACGAGAACGCTCATCAACATAAGTTGGTGCTGACCACCAATTTATCCACCCCAGCAAATTACCCACTTTAACCCTTTTAATAAAAATTTAAATATAACTTTTAAAGCTATTTTATTATTTACAACCTAATGCATCTCTCACATAAGTAGGTCACCTAATTAAATAGCCCACTTTTTAGACTTTTATATTTTTAAATAATAATAGTAAAGCTTTATAAAGAAGCTAATATACAGCTTACCCTCCCGCGCTCGTAAAACTAACCCGCGTTATCTATTTAAAAGGCTATATAAATCTATAATATGCCTTATATAACCTTTATTTAAAAACACGCGGTTTTATAATAAAAGTAAAAATACTACCTCTAAAAGCTAATACATCTCCCACTTTAATTAGACACCTAATCGAATTAAACAGTTTTTTTATCAGTATACCGTAATAAAAAATAGCTTATAAAGGTATTTCTATTTACCTTTAAATAACTCTGTTAATATAACTCATATAAATTAATAATTAGTATATTTAAATTCTTTATTAAATAAACTTTTTAAATCTCATTTTTTTTCTT